>JAZGTK010006001.1:0-21476 GCA_036877625.1 Ambastaia sidthimunki
TACTGCCAGGAGTATCTCAATGGGTCCTGCGTACTGTAGAACAGGGATACAGAATCCAGTTCATTTGTCACCCACCTACTTTCGGTGGGGCCTATGCAGGCTCAGGTTTTGGAGCAAGAAGTAGATACTCTATTGAGGAAGGAGGCCATCGAGGTGGTCCCTTCTCAGCATAAAGAGTCAGGGCTGTACAGCCGCTACGGGGCGAAGCTTACCAATTTCGAGTACTTCCTTTTGGCCTTGCGAGATGTCATTCTCGCCCACATGAAAGAGCTGGGGTTCAGACTGAACACAGAGAAGCGTGTGCTTTCTCCACTACAGAGAACCACCTATCTTGGTGTTGTTTGGCATTCGACCATGATGCGGGCACATTTGTCTCCCGCTCGAGTAGATTTGATCCTCGCTACAGTCACGAGAATCAAACAAGGCCAGTCACTCACTGTAAAGCAGTTTCAACGACTGCTAGGCCTCATGGCAGCAGCATCCAACATGATACCTTTTGGCCTGCTATACATGAGGCCCCTTCAGTGGTGGCTCAAGACCAAAGGTTTTTCCCCGAGGGGAAATCCATTCTGCATGGTCAAGGTCATGAGACGGTGTATCCATGCCTTAGACATGTGGAGGAAACCTTGGTTCCTCTCTCAGGGCCCAGTGTTGGGAGCTCTTGGTCGCCGTGTTATGCTAGTGACAGATACATCCCTCACCGGTAGGGGGGCGGTCATGAGTGGCCGTCCAGCCCAGGGTCTGTGGAAAGGTCGCCGTCTTACTAGGCACATCAACTGCCTGGTAATGCTAGTAGTGCCTCAGGCTCTAAAACATTTTCTCCCAGATCTGAGAGATAGCCACGTGTCTATGTGTCCACGTGCACTTCTCTACCCGCGAGCGGGTTATGTTACCAAAGTGCCCACCTCGACTCTACGGCCGTTTGTGCTCCAGGCCTTCTGTCCTCCTCTCTTTAGGGATAGAGACCAGGATAAGCTTAATTGTATGTGTCCAGTGCGAGCACTGCACACTTATGTCCACAGAGCTGCCCTGTAGAGAAGATCCGACCAACTGTTGGCCTGCTTTGGCCCATATAAGAGGGGCCAACCTGCTTTACGTTGGATTGTCGATGCTATTTGTTATCTCTTATGAGGCTTCTGGACTTCCCCCACCTTTGGGGACCAGAGCCCATTCTACCCGGGGTATGGCAGCCTCTAAGGCCTTCTCTGCGGGTGTCCCAATACAGGACATCTGCGACGCTGCGGGATGGTCCACTCCCTGACTTTTGTCAGGTTTTATGGCCTAGATGTTCAGGTCACCCCTAGTTCCTCTGTCCTTATGCCTTAAGGCTCATATCAACACAGGGCAGGGGAGTTGGCATCTCGTTCCTATAGCGTTTCGACACAGCTTGAGTTCCTGAAAGGGAACGTCTCAGATTACGTATGTAACCCTGGTTCCCTGAAGGGAACGAGATGCTGCGTCTCTAGGCCATACTTCCGGTTTGTCCGGTTTTTGTGCCTGCGCTCGCTTCATTCATGTTCGAAGCTAACCAGAGCAGCATGGAGCACATGCTTTTAAGCTTCCTGGTCATGACGTCACCCCGTCTGTGTTGCCCCCCGATTGGACGGATTTGACACGTGATTCAGAGTACATAAAAGCTGGAGGCATTCCCATAGCGTTTCGACGCAGCGTCTCATTCCCTTCAGGGAACCAGGGTTACATACGTAACCTGAGAGGATTGGTGCAGACTGTATCTGAGAAGCTTCAGTCAATAGAGGGAAATCACAATATTTTAAAGGGTTATTTAAAATAACTTTTAGAATGGAAATCAAACTGTAGTCTAATCTACTAGACATCCAGAGACAAAAGTAGTCATACTTTTATACATTCATTTGCAACTGTAAACAGTAACCTATAAATGTACAAACATCATAAACCTCAAACATATATTAAACTGAAGAACTAAAGGTTAAATGAATGAGGTCAATTTATAATCAGTGTGATATGTTTGTGTTATCACTGTAACGCGGATGACACAGACGTGTTGGTAGAATCCATGTGCGGTGGTTATTAACAAAATCCAAGGTACAAGGCAGAGAACAATAATGTAGAACAGGCAACGGTCGGGGCAGGCAGCTTACAATCAAAACGTACAACAGGCAATGGTCGAGGCAGGCAGCAATAATCAAACAGTGTGGAAATAGGCAAGGGTCAAACACGAGCAAACAAACAGGTCAGGCAGTCAAAACAGGTAAAGGTAATCCAAAAGGGAGGCAACGGTAAACAGGCAAAATCACAAGATATCAATCAGGAAATAAATGCTCGGTATGCAGGAATGATCACTGGCAATACTTCGCAGTGAGCACATGTGCCTAAATAGTCCACAACACAGGAAATGAGCAAACAGGAAGTAAGCAAAACAGACAGCAGAGGGAGCAACCGCTAGTACTCTGGTGAAGGCTCTCTCTGCTGGCGTGGTGGTTCTGGGCGTGGCGTTACAATCACACCTATAATTGTTAAAAAGATGTATTGTTTGAATGAAATAATCATTTGTAATAATCATTTTTGCAACTGCAAAGGGCTGTGTTATATTAAGTTCAAGTTTATTTAAAAAGCGCTTTTCACAATGGCACATTGTTGCAAAGCAGCTGTACAAATGACAATGAAAAATATCCAAGTATATTTACAGTGTACTTTTGAAACTTGAAAAATAAAAAAAATGTAAAAATAATGTGCACACCAATACACATACATACACATACACACATATACATATATACATATATACACATACACATATGAAAAAAATTTAAAATTTATAGAATTATTAAATTATACTATTACAGTGTTTCCTGGGTAAGTTGTCTAAGCTAGTGTCAGCAGACTTCCTTTAAGCAAGACAACAGGTGTTAATAGCATAAAAGTTGCTGATAGCAGCTCTAACAACAATCTGCTGTTACATGACTGACTGTATGTTGATGTTTAAAAAATGTAGATGGGTGCTTTTAGATAGAATCAGATAGAAACCAATAATCAAATGGCAGAATTGCAATAAATAATGTAAAATGTAGGACCAACACTGTGAGTGGGCCAGGCTGTGGCTCTTCTGAAACGCCTGGTGCAGGGACCACATCTAGAAAGAACTGGATGGCACGACGAAGACTGAATCCATTTTGGAGCAGGCTGACCTAACACTTCCCCGGGAGGAAGCATAAATCAACTTTTTATAGGTTATAGGTTTTTTTCATAGGTTAACAGTAGTATCTTATAAGTAATGCGGAAATTGACAGGCAGCCAGTGTAAAGATGATAGTATTGGGGTTATATGGTCATATTTCTTAGACCTAGTGAGGACCCTAGCTGCAGCATTTTGGACTAACTGTAGCCGGTTAATAAGAGAGACTGAACAGCCACCTAAGAGTGCATTACAATAGTCCAGTGATATTTCTTAGGTGGAAAAAGGCAGTTTTAGTAATGTATGCCACATGACTTTCAAATGACCAATTACTGACAAGTTAATGACAAGTTATTATGACACACTGTCACGACTGTCTCTGACCTTTATAATAAATAGTTTCTCATTGGTTCTTATGTCAAAGAGAGAACTCAGAAAGTCCATGGCATACAGTAATATTTCCTATTTCATAACGCACCTACAAATGTCTCAAAATACATTACTGTCTTGTGAAACATGATGAAATCATATTTAAATGTTGAATCATTATATAAATGAAATCCTGTTTTGTATAAATGAAATCACATAATGAAGATAAAGTGGTGATCTGAGGCAGAAGTTAGTTTTACAACACATGAATAGACAAAACATATACGAGAGAGAAGCAAATGCACTTTATATTTAAGTACAAATCGTAGAGGATAGCAAACCTCAAATGCCCCTCCAAGACTTTGAATGTCATTGCATTGCAAGTCAAAAGGGTTTGGTTGGGAATATTAACTTCAGCCAAGTGCATTATATTACCTCACTTTTGAAGAGAGAGATGGAAAATGGAAGCTGTTGGAAATAATGCAAATCCATTTTGTATTGCTTCAGGATACTACAGGGTCTTAAATGAAGCATGTCTTCTATTAGACCCCTAAAGAAACAAACTAATAGCCTGCAAAGCCATGCCATTTGTAATATGACTATAACTCATATGATTCATTAAACAAAAATGGAAAATGATAGTATTGTCTGATTAAAAATAGACCTTGGGGAAATTAGCACTAAATTTATTCCAGGAAATCTTAAAACTTAGTAAAAAATGACTTTTTTTACATTGTGAATTGCACTTGGTATTTGTTCGCACTGAGAAGACCCCACATCAATATTATAATTCTTCATTATGTAGTCCATTAAAACAATAACTTACTATTGTTATTGTTTTCCAAGGTCTTTACCAGGGTCTATTCTAGTGTGTTCCTGTAGCTCAACTGGTAGAGCATTGCGTTAGCAGCGCAAAGGTTGTGGGTTCGAGTCCCAGGTAACACAAGTACTGATAAAAATGTATACCTTGAATTCACTGTAAATCGCTTTGGATAAAAGTGTCTGATAAATGTAAATGTATTTCCATATTTATGCTTTGTTCTTAATAATAAAGTATTTTAAATGAAATAATGAATCATCTTCCTGCTCAGTTTGATCATACTATTAATGTATTGAGTGAGGTAATGTTTTTAAATCATTGCTGTTTATCACATGGCAACGTGCTTTAGTTCCAGATAAATGAACACAGAGAACACTGAGAAGACCAATGAACGAATGAATTCAGTGGAAGGAGGGAAACAACAAGGCATCTGCATATTCTAGAGTGAGCCAGTTGTCTGTGGGACTAATTGTCAGGCCCCCTGCAATCTGGGCTATTTGTCTGGAGGATAATTGCCCTCTACTTTGCCATCTTTCACCTTGCAGCTGTACAACTCCCTGTGCAGGGTGAAAAACTACTGCACTGTGTGTGTGTGTAGGTTTGAATATGGGGTTTATAAGCACACAAATATGTATAACGACATATATAATGAAATAGTATAATGAAATATTATATGTATAATGTGTATAACAACGTAAACATGGTTTATGGAGACACTTTCGGTGTGCTCATAAATTAAATTGCTTAAAAACATACTATAGAGTGATGTTTTGTTTAATAAATCCCCAAAGTTTTCTGTGTGGCTTAGGTTTAGGGGATAGAATATGCAGTTTGTACATTATAAAAACCATTACGTCTATGGAGAGTCCTCACAAACCACATATGCAAGTGTGTGTGTGTGTGTGTGTTCACTCAGTGCAGAAGTCTATTTATCACAACACCCCTCTGGTGGGCTTTGCTCTGGGCTCTTCTGAAGGCCATACTTTGTCCGTCGTGAGTACTCTTTGTTAGTTGGAACATCATTTGTTAATTACCCTGTGTGGCCTGTCTGTGCAGGTCATATATCACTGGCATCTGGTGTAACCTAACCCTTACACCATACAGTCTGATAACCTTTAACCTGTCTTCTCTTCAAGGGCAAACCAAACACTCCATGACTTCAGAAAGGCATGATAATGGCTTTCAAATGATTAACAAATTCTGCCAAATAATAGAAAGAATATTCAGCATACACAGTCACTTGTGTTATATAGATATATAGCTATAATATATATAATGTATATGTGTGCATATACACACACACACACGCACACACACACACACACACACACATATATACTGTATTATTCTGCTAGCAGTGACAGCAGAAGCCATATTTCTTTATTATTGGGCAAAGTAAGATTAAAAAGAGGAGATCAAGCATCAAACCCTGAGGAACCCTCTCAACACAATGAAAAATAACATAAAAGATAAATGCAATGGCTTTTATTATGACACACTAAGCACCTGAAATGACAAAAGTATGTACCTGATGTGAGTGTATATCATTGTACATTTACTTGTCAAAAGTGACATTCATTTTTAACTGCTAAAAATATATTCAGCTGCACAGCCAGATTTATATCCAAATATTTGTATCCATGCCCAACTGTAACACTTCTATCTGCTTTTGATGAAACACTGCTGCCACTGGAATATGTACACAAACATGCCTTTTCAAATAAAATGCTATTTTATAACCCTAAAACTTCAACTTCATAGCTTTCCATAGGTGTAAACGGCCATGTTTATTTAATCAGACAAATAATACTGAAGTTTGTGAATCTATAACACAAAAGCTTGTTTTTTTTATTGACAGGAGTGTTTGAACAGAACTTTTTTTTATATATAAAATTTTGGCATACAGGTCACAACAGCAGAATAATGGTTTTTAATCTTTTTTAATTTGGAACATAACAGAATATATAACATCAGACTATTTATAATAATCAGATAAAGCACCAGGATTTACTGAACTTCTATGAAATTTCTAAAAATTGACAAAAGGCATAATATAAAAGCAAAGTCACAACTTGACATTGCAATATTAACTGGCTTTAGCACCTTTGACAAATAAAATGTGCCATCACCTTGGTACATCATACCATCATTTCCAGCAACATGACAGTGAAAACTGCTCATTTTTGTCACCTCTTTGTGTCTTTGAAGTCCTCAGAAGGCTTCATGTCTTTGGAGCCATTGTTTAACCTTTGTGAAAAGCACTTCATGCCTGCTGTGTGGCTTAGCATCTTTAGCTGACATGGCTGTCAAAGAAACCTGCCCAATCTCCACCTCTAAAAATACCCCAGGCACCAATTTAAAGAGCAGAGCTTTTGAGTGCCAAACCTGAGCTGTAAACGTTCACAAACACTAAATATTCTGGAGATGTTTTCTGGAAATTAGAACTAAAGGTACATCAAACCATTGGCCTGTATGCAGAAATAGGGGCATGAATGAGGGGCATGTTCTTTATTAGCGTGGGGTGCTGAGGCATTTTGCATGAGAGTTTATTTGTTGTGAATATTAGAGAACATTGCAGTTCTTATCCCTGCTGCCAGGGGACCAAAGGCCCCAAAAACATTGAAAAAAAGAATGAAAAAAAAATAAATGAAATAGCACTATGGCACCATCGCCTGCTGGTGTTTCTCAAAAAATGATGCAGAGATGTCACAGACTTTAAAATAGTCCTCAAATATTTTCATATTAAATAAATGTATGTTTTAAATCTTTTGTAATCATGACATACTTCCTGCTGCCAGTTGGTGGCACTGTGATTCACAATTGCCACATCATTGTGATCAGCCCACAACACCAAACATATTTACCACAATTTATGCAGATCACGCAATGCATGCAGAAGATATGAGACACTTCCTGTTCCATTTAAAGCCATAAATTGATTGCCTCACCATCGCAACACCATCCGAGATATTAAAATTCCTAGTGCAATTTAGCATCTTCAATGTCTTGCCATATTTGCCAAATTTGGTGGCAATACTATAAAACCCCTAATGGCTGACCACTATAATATGTGTGCCGAATTTCATCGCATTTCAATCATGTTAAGTGCCTCATTTTAAAGTTTGTTTTTAAGTGATGCACTTCCTGTTGCCAGTTTGTGGCGCTGTGACTCACAATACTCATTGTGAGCCCACCAAACACATTTGATGTTAATATGTCAATGCATTCTGTATATATTTGAGACTTCCTGTCTCCATTTTTTGTCTGATTGTTGCATGGCTAGAGCAGAGGCAGACGTTTAAGTGGAAGACTCCTTGAATGTATTAGCACAATGATTTTAACAGCTTCAGCTGAGATCAGTTTCTATGTTCTCCAGCACGCAGAACCTAAATTGCTTTTGCATATCACAAGATATACCAGCTGACAGATAAACTGAACCACTGATGTTCTGCTCATGTATATATGACTGCTCATGTACGGAAGAGAAGTTTGTCTGTTTAAATCAATATTAAATCTGTTTGTGCTGATTTGTGGCATACTAATGCAAATAGGTGGGTTTTGTTTAAAGACATCATGGTGATTAGTGTCACGTTTTAATAATTTTTCTTCCAGCCAGTGTAATAGTGTTGCAGAACAAATTTGGTTGCACTGTTACATGGGGATAATAAAATAAGCTTAGTTAACAATCAAGTCGTATCTTAACTGGCTATACTATATGTGGAGATTTTATAACAGTACGGAAATCTTTAATAAATAGATGGGTGGAGTGTTTGTAGTGTTGTAGTGAGATGAGTGGTTGTTACTTCTAGTGATGTGTAATATGCATGATCAACCAGCATGAACAGATGTCAATAAAAGCCAACTATACTGACAATCATAACATAATTAGATAACAAATCACTAAACATTAAATAAGTAAAATTGACAACAAAAGCAAATAATATTATTTATTCATTCTGCCGTGCATGCTGGAAACCAAAACACGTTACCTGCTATTCAAAAAAACTATTGGGTATTACTGTAAATGTTATCATGAAAGTACCATCATGAAAGACTTACACCATCAGCCAGGAGATACTGGTGACCTTCATCAGAGCAGTTTAGAGGTCACTAGCATCACCTGGCAGCTAAATAACCATGAAGAATGGCGACATAACCCTCAAGTTCTGTTTAGGGTCCAAAGACCACATTAAAAGAATAGTTCAGCCAAATGAAAATACTCAATATCATCAAATGAGATTTTAATGACTCCAGATCTAAAACATGGGTAAATGAAATAGAGTTTGTCATATTTTTTTCTGTGGCTTGTGTACACACTGTAGAGATTTTTATTTTTTTTATTGTATTTTTCCATAATATGTTTTCTGGGGTCAAATATTGCTAGAATGTTTTACTGCAAAGGAATGAGACTTTAATATAAAATAACAAATCCATAAAATATTAAGATACTAGTTTTGATTACGCCAGAGGTATTCAGAAAAAAATAAGAGGCTAATTTTAATCACATTACTATTGTTTTTATGTGCATCATTAGGGTCCCAGATATATATAAAATTATATATAAAACGAGTAAACTTAATCTCATGAACTACTAAACAATAAGGGAAAATTTACAATGATCCACTATTTATTGTGAATGTTTGTTGTACAATAGTTTTCATCATCATAATATATTTTCAGTACTACTTTCTTATGCACATGTAGATGAGACACATTTCCTGGCCATGGTCTGTCAACATGGTCTGTCAACAGGGGTCTTGCCTCTAGTTGCACCCCATTGGCCAACCAGAGTTTGGTTCTTGGATCTGATATCCCTCCTTGATGGCTCACCGTGGGCCAATCCTGATCGGGAGAGATCTTCTGTCTCAGGCACAGGGGGCGATATTTCATCCCAGGCCAGAGCTTTAGAATTTTTAGTTTGACTATTTTAAAGTGCTAGGACTCCCTACAACAGAAGTTACTGTGGTTATAGTGTAGTGCATGCAGATTCAGTTCACTGTTTCAGTGCTGGAGTTCCTGCAAGATAAGCTTTCAGCAGGCACATGTCCTGCTACTCTAAGGGATTTTTGTGTCCTATATCTCAGCCTGTTATGCACTGACTGAGGGGGAAATAGCTCATTTTATCTGTGGAGCTAGCTACCTGAGGCTGTGTCCCCTTCTTGGGACTTAGCTATTGTGCTTGAAGGCCTGATTGGAGCCCCTTTTGAGCCACTGGAGTTACTGCCTGCCAAGCTTTTGACTCTAGATGGTGTTTCCCATGGCTATTACTTTTCTAAAGAGGATCTGGGAATTGCAGGCTTTGTTGGTCTCTCCGTCCTGCTTTGCCCTTCGACTCATCAAAGCTATTCTACCTGCCAAGTTCCATTCTCAACCGTACATTTGGTCATACGCATGGCCTTCTGTCCTCCTCCATTTACTGTACCAGAGCAGGAAAGCTCCATTTACTGTGTCCATTCCATGCTCCTTAAACTGACATCCACCACATTAGCCAGCGGTGCAAATCAGAGCAACTTTTAATTCACTATGGGGGCCACAAGGGGCAGCTGCCACTAAACTAACAATGTCCTACTGGGTGAGGTATGCTATTGTCCTAGCCTATGGGGCATCAGGGCTCATTCTACTAGGGGAGTAACATTCTTCAAGGTTTTGGCAAGAGATGCTCCCTTGCAACTAGTATGTGAAGTCTGATCCTCTCCGAAATCAATGCACAGCTGCTGTCTTTACCTTTTTTTTGTTGGACTTGTAAAGTAGGCTTTAGCGCAACAGCTTTATTGAGTATTCTGCTGTACTAAAATTAAGTATATGCTCATAATTTTGCAAAATAACCCTTAAATTGTGACTTCTGATGAGTTTTGTGGAAAGAAATTTACACTTAAATTTTTGACGATAACGTTAACTTATTCATTGAATAATTTGACTGACATTCGTGACAATCCTGGTACTGTAGTTCGACGACGCCGCAAGCTTGTAGGCTCGATTCTAATACCTAGAAAGCTAGCCTAGCTCCCAATAGATTTCTCAAGTGTCAGCTGGTGAACTACGTCTTTAGTCCTACTTTGAACAAAGGAAACACTGCGTTTGTGTTTATCAGGCTTAACATTACCTATCCTTCATTCATTTCCAAACTAGCAATCAGTCTGTTATGAGCTGAAGAGAGGCAATCAATCTCTATCACAAACAAGATCTCGATAACGCTAACCCCAATGCCAAGGTTAACGTTGACCTAGCCTACGTCTTATAAGAGACATTTATTTTTATACTTGCATTGTTTGCTTCTTGGTAGAAGACTGTTGGTCGTGGATCCTCGTCAAAACCAGTTACCTCAGAAAAAATATTGACAACTAGAAGTCTTGAAGTTACCACCAAGAGTTGACAGTATCCAATCAGAGGAGAGAACCGCATCGCAACAACATAGCAACCAAATAGCAACACAGCAAGTAGCACCAATCAGATACACCAAAGATCCTAGACCGCTACAGTATGCGTCTGGTTCTACAATGTTTCTTTTACATTCTATATGGATTCCAGACCGCTGCATAATGTATATGGAGGAAACCCTGCATCATGAATATGCAAATTTGCATTCAACATTGGATTTTTTAAGCAGACAAGCTACTTTTCATTTAAAATAGTTGGCAACACTGGGCGAACATAAATTTAGAATTGAAAATGAAAACTGAAAGCATAAACTAAAACTCTGATTTGCAAAAAAGGAAGATTAGAAAACGTCTCTGGTTACGCATGTAACCTAGGTTCCCTAAAGGGATAAAGATGCTGTGTCTAAATGCTTTGGGAACACCTCCAGTTTTTATGCACTATGAATCACATGTAAAATCTGTCCAATCGGGGGACGATATGTCACAGACGAGGTGACCTCCTGACCAGGAAGCTTAAAAGCACATGTGCTGAGCCAACCAGCAGCTTCAAAAAGGAATGAAGCAAGCACAGTCAGGGGTACTGGAAGTATGGCCGGAGACGCAGCGTCTCGTTCCCTTCAGGGAACCTGGGTTACATACGTAACCTGAGACGTTCCCTTTCAGGAACTCAAGCTGCATCAAAACGCTTTGGGAACGAGATGCCCACTTCACCAGACTGAAGGTTCCCCTGCAGGCATGAGGACAGAAGAGCCAGGAGTGGATTGGATACAGAGGCCATAGTGCCTCACAAAGGTTAAGGGAGTGAACAATCCCGCAGTGTTGCAGATGTCCTGAATTGGGACACCTTTATAAAAGGCCTTAGAGGCTGCCATACCTTGGGTAGAGTGAGCCTTGGTCCTCTTAGGTGGGGGAATACTAGCAGACTCAAATAAGATGCCAGTATCATCAGTAATCCAGCGACTTAGGGTCTGCTTGGTAGCGGGGAGACCACCCTTATGAGGACCAAAGCAGACAAAGTGCTGTTCAGTTTTTCTCCACAGGATAGCTCTGCCCGGAAGGGAGGAGGACAGAAGGCCTGTAGTACAACTGGCCGCAGTGTGGTAGAGGGAACCTCAGAGAAATAACCTAAGACATAAGAAAGGCTTTGGCCAAACCGGACACAAAGTCCAAATAAGAAGGGGCCACAGAAAGGGCCTCTAGAACCACAGCCAGGTCCCACAGAGTGATGCGAGATTGTACCTGCGAGATTGTACCCTCAGACTCAGTGCACCTTGGAGGAAACATGTAACCAGGGTGTGTCCGCACACAGTATAAGCACCAATTGAAGTGTGGTAAGCCGATATAGCCGCCACAAAGACCTTCATGGTGGAGTGAGCTAGGCCCGCAGAGAATCTTGCCTGCAAGAACTCCAGAGCTGTGTTAATGGCACAGTTTGGGTCCAGCTGGCGGTCTCCGCACCAAGAAGTGAAGAGTTTCCACTTCAGGGCATACAGTTTCCTCGTGGAGGGAGCTCTGGATTGGAGGACGGTGTCAACAACTTCAGTTGAGAGACCAGAGGCTATAAGTTGTGCCCCCTCAGGGGCCATACCCACCCCCTTACAGCTCTGGGCAGAGGTGCACAATGGCGCCCCCTGCCTGAGATAGGAGGTCCCCCATCAAGGGGATTTCCCAAGGCGAGCTGTCAAGGAGAGCCACGAGATCCGAGAACCAGGTCGGTTTGGCCAGAACGGGGCCACTATGAGCACATATACCATGTCCTGGCGGACTCTCTCCAGAACCCCCGGGAGCAGAGCGATCGGGGAAAGGCGTACAGACTAAGCCTCGGCCAAGTCTGTACCATGGCATCCAGCCCCAGAGGAGTTAGATGAGCTAGAGAGAACCAAAGGGGACATTGTGCTGTCTCTCGAGAGGCGAAGAGGTCCCCTTGGGCTTGTCCAAAGATTCTCCATATCTGCTGGGTGAAGCATCCACTCCCCAGGCCTTGGCCCCTGCCTCGACAGGATGTCTGCTCCTACATTGAGACACCCAGGGATATAAGCCGCTCTCAGCGAGAGGAGCTTTCCCTGGGACCACACAAGGATCTGGTGCGCCAACTTATAAAGAGGGCGCGAGCGCAAACCTCCTTGGTGATTGATGTAAGATACCACAGCTGTGTTGTCGGTGCGAACTAACACATTCTGTCTTCTCAGATCTGGGAGGAAAATGCCTGAGAGCGTAGAATACTGTTAACATCTCCAGACAATTTATGTGCCAAGAAAGGTGGCGACCTCTCCACAGACCAAGGGCACCGCCCCCCAAAGGGTGAGGGATGCATCTGTCACAAGTGAGACACGGCGGCAAAGAGCTCACAGTACCGGCCCTGAGTGAGAAACCAAGGTTTCTTCCATGTATCTAAGGCCCTAAGGCAGCGCCGCGTGACCTTGATTTTGCGGAAGGATTTCCTCTCAGGGAAAACCCCTTGGTTTTTAGCCACCACTGTTAGGGCCTCATGTGCAGCAGGCCGAATGGAATCACATTGGACGCAGCTGCTATGAGACCTAGCAGTTGTTAAACTGCTTCACAGTGAGTGACTGGCCTTCTTTGACTCTTGTGACTGCACTGAGGATCGAAACTACTCAAGCAGGAGACAGATATGCCTTCATTGTGGTCGAATCCCAAACTACACCCAGATAAGTAGTTCTCTGCGCTGGAGTAGCACACTTTTCTCAGTGTTCCGTCTGAACTCCATCTGTTTCATGTGGTTTAGAACGACATCTCAGTGCCGAACTACCACCCGCTCTGAGTGAGCTCAATCAACCAAGCGGATGCCCAGGTGTCGCAGGGGAGCCAGCGCTGCATCCACAACTTTTTGTGAAAGTATGGGGTGAGAGTGCTAGGCCAAAAGGAAGAACCCAATATTGGTAAGCTTTGCCCCGAAAGCAAACCTGGACCTGATTTGGGACACAATCTGTTTCACAGTAAGCATCTTGAAATTCGGCCTCTTGACTGAGCGGTTCAGGAGACACAGATCTAAAATAGGACGCAACCCTCCATCCTTCTTGGGAACAATGAAGTAACGGCTATAGAGCCCTAACTCTTTCTGCTAAGGAGGGACCACCTCGATGGCCTCCTTCTTCAGGAGAGTTTGTACTTCTTGCTCCATAACCAGAGCCTGCGCTGGATCCACTAATGTGGAGAGAACTTATTTTTCTGATTTTTCTGAGGTCTGATAACAGCCAGCTTGTAAGGTTTTGGGACATATTCTAACACCAATGATGAATAAATAATATTATTTAGAGGATCTATAATTTCAGGAGCAGCTCTTTCAGCAACCATGTAAGTATAAAATCTAACATACATGTTGTTGAGTTAGATAAGTTATGGTTGACAGTTCATCCTTATCTATAGTAGAGAATGACTGGAGTTGTTTCTTGGGTAAATCATGATGCACCTTCTGATGTGATGGTGTTGCAGGCATTTGCATGTTTATGATTTTTTTCTCTGACTGCATCTATTTTGTTATTAAATAAATTCATAAAACCTTCACTGCTATGATATTGACAACTGTCAGAAGCAGCTGATAAATCAGATAAATATCTAGGGTTGTGTTTATTATCTTCTTAAAGATTAGAAAAATAGTTTATTAAACTAAATAGAGAAAGAGTTTATTAAGGCCTTTCTGTAGTTTGAAATACTCTTCTTCCATGCTACACGAAATGCCTCTAGATTAGTTTGCCTCCAGTTACGCTTCATTTTTCCATGCTCTTTTTTGATTGTGAGTATGCTGGTTATACCACAGTGTCCTTTATCTTCTTTAAGCATAGGGGAGCAACTTTGTCAAACATTTTTTCGGTTTTCAAAGTTATCTCTTATTCTAAAGAATAAAACAAATTGAACCCAAATGCAGAAGTAAATTAATAAGCTAATAAATTATTATTTTTGTTTTACAATTTCACTAACACACTCACCTGGACCACAACTCAAAGGTGTTGAGCCTAAAGCACAATAACAACTGCAGCACTATTCTAGATGACTGGTAAAAATGAGAAGTTGTGCTAGCACTAGAGTGCTTCCTTTTACTAAGTTAAAGATATTTTCCAGTCAGCAGTTAAATTAGTGTCACAGCCACAAACACGATTGTGTCAATTTATGTGCTTCAGATTGTAATGAAGCTACACGTGGTGCTTGTCATCTCCCATTAATCACCTTTTTCATCACTGTCAACAACAGATGTGAGGACATCTCAGGGTACCACTTTATCCTGGCCGCTGTGCAGGAAACAACTGGCAACATTGCAGCTGAGAAATACTGATATCAGTGGACATCAGACTGTTGATCTAACTGAGAAACATAAATTCAGTTCTGTGCATACAAACTTTTATAGTGTTCAGACCTCTTCAGGGTGACATAAGGCCCTCCTACATCACAATTCACAGGGTCCTGATCACCCCTTCTGGATTTATTTTGTGATACTGACCATCTCACTGAATATCCTTTTCATAATGTAAAGAGTCGTCTCATTTGTTACCTTTACATACATCATGCATTTGGATTCTAGCTGATGACAAGCTAGAGTCAATGGATGATTATTCTATATACATCTTTACTCATAATTTTAAAATAAACTTTAACATCTAGTGTCTTACAGTCTTACATAATCAAGGCATTGAAACGTGTATTTGAAGTGTAATTGAGCTGTGCAGTGTGTAAACTTTAAGAGGTGCTCTAGCGACAGACACTAAAGCCTCCTTGTTAGAACGCCCGACTCCCATGCTGAACCGAACGTCACGCCCTGCTCTGAGCGGGTGCAGGTAAGACTGGTTGCATAATAATAATATAAGTTAATTTAGTTATTACTACACCCATATTGTAACAGTACCAATACTTGTTTCCCTTGCCGTATCGGCTTAAATGAAATTGGAAATCACAGAAAATAGAACTTCAACAGTAACAGTAAATTCAACAGTAAATTCATCTTTCTCTATTTCAAAACAAGTGTATGGTAAACACCATACAGAAACTGATATTCTAAAGCACTTAGTGTCAAGTGCAGCAAACAAACTTTGTGATGTCAGGGGCTGTAAACTGCAAGCTAATTTTTGATTGGAATACGAATAAAATCACTAAATAACGTAAACCTGAGTAAAGGCTTAATTTCCTTTTTAAGCCATACATCTTTACAGAACACACATTAATGATCAACTCAGTACATAGTCTATTACGTAGTGCATAGTATTAAAAATGAACAAACTAAAGAAATGCATTACTGAAAGATCCTTTTTTTATCTTTATACATCCTTGTTTCACCTTTTTTTATGTTTTTAATCTCTTCGTTTACTTCCATTTTCTGACCCCATTTTGAACCTGAGCTTGTTTCCTAGTTACCAGCTAGAAGAGCTTAATAGCAAATACTGAAATCTGAAATGTTCTAGTTACTGAAGTTCACAGGTCCTTCCATCTGAAGGCATCTAGACCTGGTCATTAGAATGGCTGAGGGGTTTAGGGTCAAATCTGTGTGTTTCTGTTATTGCTTGCTGTGTTGCTGGGGATTTGTATGAGGTTGTTTTGTGCAAACCTTGACTTCAGTGAACCGTGAGGTGGCTACTATTGAATCAGATAGACCTCTTACAGATTAAATGCTATATAAATATAGATTGCCTTGTCGTTCAATAGCAACTTAATCCACAACCATGACCAGGAGACAAGCTATTTTCAAAGCACCAGCTCGCCTAAGAACATCTTTGTTTTTTACACAAATACAGGCAGTGTTAATTTAGACAGATTTCCCAAAAAACAATGTCATTTAAATATATACATGTCATTTCATGTTGCATGAATGTTTTGCAAGTAAACCAATTGTCCAAGGCTCTACATATGCTGTATGTAGAGAGTTTATGGTTCAGATACATTGACAATGAAAGTTTCATCTATCCAGATGTACAGAAACCAATGTGTACACCTCATGTGAGGTCACCTTTGACATAATAAATGTGATCAAGCTTAAACGAGTTGGCGAGATTAGATGACTGAAAAAGTTTGTGGGTTTTATCCTCAAGGTGGCATTTGAAGCTGCATGAACAATTCTCTGTCCAGATTTAAGAAGTTTGCTGAATATTTATGTGAAAGTGTGTTGAAGGGATTCAACCCCCTTACTCACATGACAAGCCGGAATTTTCTTCGGAATTTTCTTCTTCATTATTCACAACTGCCTCAGGTAACAAGTGTACTATCCCCTTCAATCCTACATGATTGTATGAAATATCCTCTAGCACATTAAACACATACAGAAAAGTGTAAGAGGTAAAACATTGAATCAGACAATTACTAAGTCATATAGAAGCTCATATATAAATCATATGCTGTAACATTAGCTGTGACGTAACGGTAACTATTGCTTTAAAGAAATTCTATTGTATTGTATTTTTATAACTCTTATGACACTTTAAGATAAAGATTACATGGAAATAGATTTTTAATATTATAAAAACACAAATTTGTGTAAGTAGTAAGAATGTACAAACACACAATAATGGACCACAAACACAAGAAATACTGGGGTTCAAATACATTAACTATTCAGTTTTAACTGTGGGGTTGTCAGGACCTCAGTCTGATCATCCCGGGTTTGTTGTCCGTGTCATTTTTTCTTTGTGTTGTTGTTTGTCAGAGCACGTGGCTTTGTTTTGACAGTTTGCCGCATGCTCAGCTGTCCACGTTCACCCTGCCTCATTGTTTTCTCATTAGCCTTTTTTTTAGTTATCACGTGCAGCTGTTTCCTTATTATTTCTCCCCTTTATAGTTCCCTTGTGTTTTCTGTCCGGTGTCAGTCCGTTTGCTTACCAAGCCCTGACCATCTAGTCTAGTTGTGTTGTGTCTTGTTTTGTCCAGTCTTCAGGCTGTCTGTTTATTTTTCTGGTTCGCTGTTCTGTTCTGTTTATTTTTCTGTTTAAGTTGCACTCTCCATGCTGCTGCCCAGATCTCCCGCTTCCCCTCCAGCCCGTCCCCACTCAGCTGCTTCTCCTGCCCTGCCTCTCACTCTCCCGGTTCTCCCGCTGCCACAAGTTTTTGTTCCTGCCTTTTGTTGACTTTCAGTTTTCTCCGTTTTTTTAATAAACTTTTGGTACCTGCTTTTGGATCCCAGTGTAGATCCTGACAGGGGTGCTCTGTTAATTGAGAGGTGGTGCAGTGAGTGACTGTTAACTGGAAGATGGTGCTGTGATTGGCTCTGTTACCTGTAAGGTGGTGCTGTGATTGGCTCTGTTACCTGCAGGTGGTGCTGTGATTGGTTACCTGTAAGGTGGTGCTGTGATTGGCTCTGTTACCTGCAGGTGGTGCTGTGATTGGTTACCTGTAAGGTGGTGCTGTGATTGACTGTGTTAACTGCGAGATGGTGCTGTGATTGACTGTGTTAACTGCAAGATGGTGCTGTGATTGGCTCTGTTAAATGTGAGGTGGTGCTGTGATTGACTGTTAACTGTGTGGTGGTGCTGTGTTGACTGCAAGGTGGTGCTGGGATTGATTGCATCCTCAGAAAATTCTACACATGCACTGTGGAGAGCATCCTGACTGGCTGCATCACCGCCTGGTTCGGAAACAGCACCGTTGGCAACCGCAAAGCTCTGCAGAGGGTTGTGCGAACTGCCCGACACATTGTTGGAGGTGAGCTTCCCTCCCTCCAGGACATTTACACCAGGCGGTGTATAAAGAAAGCCTGGAGGATCATCAGTGACTCCAGCCACCCGTCCCATAGACTGCTGTCTCTGCTGCCCTCAGGAAGACGTCTCCGCAGCATCCAATCCCACACTAGCCGACTGAGGGATAGCTTTTTCCCTCAGGCTATCAGGCTAATAAACAATAAAAACTAATACATCCCACAGCATACACCCACTATACAGCATGCCATGCACTGCACTTTAAACTTTGTCTATGCATAATCTGCTCAACCTGCTAATACGTAAAATAAGCTCAACCTGTACTTGTACTACCAAATGGAAGTATGTCAATAGTACACCGAATGCACTGAATATATGGTTGTGTATATTACACATTGTTATATTGTACATTACCCATTGTATATTACTCATCATATTACTCATTGGTATATTACACATTGTTCAATGATTCCAAGATCTGTACAAATCTGTAGTTATGTAAAGTATTGTCTATATGTAAATTGTCCTTGTTTGTATGTAAAGGTACTGTCTATATGTAAATTGTCTCTGCATTGTTTGGAGCATGCTCCCAAGAATTTCACTCACCTAGGCACAGGTGCTATGGTGATGTGACAATAAAAGTGATTTGATTTGACTGTGTTGACTGCAAGGTGCTGCTGGGATTGATTATGTTGACTGCAAGGTGGTCCTGGGATTGACTGAGCACCAGAGCTCACTGTGTTTACCCTGCAGGACTCTGAGACAGACTATGCAGACCACCAAGAAGGTCTGATATCTCACGTAATGCACCTACTGCACTGTGAAATGAGTGCAGGCTACATAAACGTACTGAAAAATCAAGCTGCTGGGCCGTTCATGACTGCTGCTTTAAACTATTTAGTGGCCCTGATGATTTTATGCTTCTTAGTGCTGTTTCATAGAGCAGAAGTTCAGCCTCACTTCTCCAACCCCTGGAAACTGTACAGAGGTAATCAAAGGCATAAAACGACCAGATATTTAATCCTGAAATATTTATTTATCCTTTATGTGCTGTTTCTGTTTTTCATTGCATGTCTCTTTGCTGCTGGGAATCTGTGTGATTGTTTTAGATGGTGTTTACGCTGCATTTACTTATAAAGTTCCTGTAGCTCAACTGGTACAGCATTGCGTTAGCAGTGCAAAGGTTGTGGGTTCGTTGTGGGTTCGACCAGGGAACACAAGTACTGATAAAAATGTATACCTTGAATTCATTGTAAGTCGCTTTGGATAAAAGTGTCTGCCAAATGAATAAACGTATATAAAACTATATACGTTTATAAAGATGTCTCGTGTGAGAAATATAAGGATTATAAAGTAGCAGAGCAAAAACAGATCAGTAGATTATCAGAGCTTCTCTGGTCAAAATCTCACCAGAAATTTATTTGTCAATCATTGGCTAATGTTCATAATAATCCAGACTGCACCGGGCCGACAGCAGCGTTTGGACATGGTCTGGTGAAGGACGCTGGTACCACAAACTCTAAATTAAAATACTAAATTAAACTACAAGTGTGCTAAATAATTTCCCTCCACCCATCTGTTGTGTTTAATTAACCCCTGATGATTTATGACATCATACATTACATAATTAATACACAACATAGTTCATAACTAAACTAAATTAATGAAAAATGTCAGCATATAAAGCAAACAGAGTTCAAGTCATACCTGGCAATAGATATGCACACACTCATTGTGACTACAGATGCTTAATTGGCTTTAGGGACACACAGACATTGTGTGGGAGGTTCTGGTTACAGAAGGCTCCCCGGAGTAGTGATGGGTCGTTCTTGAACGATTTGTTCATTTTGAATGAATCTATAATGTGATTTAGAAGAACGAGTCATCATGGAGAGTGATTCGTTCAGTCGCGCATGCACAACATCCTATAGGCGCTGTACTGGAATTAGTTCACCTGTTTCGAGTCTTCGGGTTTGAGTCGTTCGAAAGACTCGAGAGATGAACTAATCATTTCTCTTTTCGGTGCAGTTTGCATTGGTTAAGCGTATGGGGCTGTCACGTGATGAACGAACGACTCAAACCCGAAGACTTGTCAGATAAGAGATGAGCTAATCATAGACTAAAGATCCAGGCAAACAATTAATTAATGTTTTCTGTTTCTTATAGCAATAGTTTTGTCTTGTCTGTAGTGTGATCAACGTTTTCGTAGTAACGAAAACGTTGTAGTAGGTGTGTTAGAGAAGTAACACGTAATATTTTTATTATATTTTGCTAAAATGAACAAAATGACTCGAAAAAAGATCAGTTCATTTTGCTGAACGAGACTCAAAGGACTGAGTCGATAAAATTATTTGAAATTCCCATCACTATCCCTGAGACTTTTGCCTAGCCACCTTATAAACACAGATGATACACAGATGTATCTGTGTCTATAAGGTGGCTAGGCAAAAGTCTCTCTGTAACCAGAACTTCCCACACAGAACTATGTGTGTCTCATTTGCCAGGTATGATTTATACTCTGTGTCGTCAATTTAGTATTCTGTTGATTATTTATTCTTATATATTCCCATATATTCCTTTATTTCTTGTAACTGGTTTTAACCTGGCATAATAAACTGTTTTCTTTGATATATTTGTAGTTCTACAGAAATCGTTATTACTGGTAGATTAGGAGTCCAATTGTTCAAGTTCAAGTTTATTTATAAAGCGCTTTTCACAATGGTACATTGTTACAAAGCAGCTGTACAAATGACAGTGAAAAACATCAAGGGAGAGATACAGAAAAGAKAAATAAAATATTATATGGAATGTTAGACATATGCAGTTATATGTAAAATATAGAAATTCTAGACAGTTTTTTTAGACAGCAAATTATGTTAAATTATCTAAGCTAGTGTCAGCAGACTCCCTGCAAGCAAGCCAACACAGCGACAGTGGCAAGGAACCAAAACTCCAGAGGATAAAAAGTGGAGAAAAAAAATCTTGTGAGAACCCGGACTTGACAGGGAGGGCCAGTTCTCCTTTGGCACGCTAAAGCTGCAGTCAGTTTCCGTGACTAAGACAGGTTAAACGGTAAGCATTACAATAAAGACTTACGTAGAGTATGGGACTAATTTGATTTGGTGG
>JAZGTK010006002.1:0-21474 GCA_036877625.1 Ambastaia sidthimunki
ATGTCGCACTGCTACATATTTCTCCAGCTAAACAGTCCCAGTCCTGAATCTGATACACTGTAAACAGTTTTGAAGAGAGATGCAATTTAAACAAGGAAACCAGAGACAAAATATTCAGCAGTCAGAAATTATGCTTGCGCTATAGACTGCTATGCCATTTAGCTGAGCACAAAAATAACACTGTAAACAGACATTATACCCAAAGAGCCTCATTTGTTCCACACTGTAGATTAAATATTTATACAGAACCCCACCTTTCATTTTTGCAGCACTTTTACCCACAATGCACCATCTGTGAAATTCACAAAGCAGGCACACTATATATCAGTCCAACACAAGCGTTGTGCTGTCTGTCTCCTGGCTGCCTTTGCCATTAAACAACAAAGCTTCACTGGAACCCCAATATAACTTTAATTCAAGCTTTTTGTGTTGTCAGGGTGCACCAGAGTCACGGGTGTCGAGCTGCGACGCATTTCTGAGCGATTCAACAGGCTCCCGATCCACCTGTCCTTTCATCTGCCTCCTCCAAAACAACCCTGGAAAAAATATCTGGAAGGCTTCAGAGATGCAACAAATTCTCGAGTTTATTTTTATCTGTGGTTTATTAGTTAGTTATCACAAGCACAGCTCTGCCTTCACCACCAATATTATGTCCCTCGGTGGCTGTACAGTCTCGATAGGTTTAATGCGCTTTTGAAGAACGGTGACATTTATTTGAAAATTAAACTTATATGTATCAATTATAACTGTGTGATTAAATTCACTGGAGAGATTTATTGAGGTGCAGACATACTGCAGACATGCATGTCAATGATTTAATGGAAATGCAGAATGGTCTCAGACTGCTCTCGGTGAATGCAACGTTATCTCAGGACCCGCAATTAAAGTGTAATGCGTGATTACGCTGGTGTCAGTCATCTGTAATCTGTCCAGCCATTATAAGCGAGCGTGTCACTGCGATTGATCTGCGGCCGCGCTCACACGCTGTTTAATGCGCCCGCAGTGAAAAGGCCGCGCCATTTGATTGACAGCGTGTCTCTGCAGCGCTAATGTTCTCACTATAAACAAAAGTCACATTTCCTGCTCATCGTGAACTGCAGTGATTTGCCCGGGGGGAGCCGGGGGGGCCACAAGCCCCTGTGTTATAATGTAAATATGCCCTTCTCTAGTCATAGTAAATAATGTATAATGTACATCTATATTAAATAATAAGATAATTTTCATTTTTGTTACATGTAAATAATTCCTTTAAATTATTGACTGTTCTGATCAGATCTTGCACTACATTGTGTGATGCCTGTTTTCTTTTAATCTTATCATGTTTTATACAATCTGTTTAAATCTTTTTCATGTTCCTTTGTCATATTTGCTTCATTTGTAATAAAAAAACTGCAAACTTGGTGTTGAAACAACACCACAGCACAACACATATTCAACACAACAACACAACACATATTCAACACAACACACATTCTGATTGATGCATGTACACAGGGGTGAAGATGTGGCTAATTCAACATGCTAAATGAACATTTCAGTCACAGCAGCCAGTCCGAAAACCAAGATCTCTCAGTTTTTATCTCCTCAAACTCCAATGAAAAGCTGTTATAGTAAATGCATTCAAAGACTCACTTTCAGCTACATTTATGGATGTTTGGGGAGTTCTCTTTGTTTGTTAATAAACAGTTCTGATTTTTCCATGTTACGGTAGGTTACCATTGTTTGTATTGAGCCCTTGTCAGACATTTCACACTATTTATTGATTCACGGCTGTCCAGTCAATTAAGAGGGCTGAGAAATTCCCGGGAGAACAGTACGATCCAGAGCCCATTTCATTTAACCGACGCTTCCCAACACTGTCCAGGCTTGGCTCACTGAAGATCTGTTTGAAAAGCAAACACTGTCTTGTGCAGTACAGTACAGACTCTGCCACGCTGACTCCATAATGCCACACATGAAATGCTGTAGGTCATCGTCTGATGCAAATCTACGGGCTTGAAAGTAAAACAAAACAGCCCACAAACCTGATCTCAGACCTGAAGATGAAACCTTCCAAAATAGCAGAAATAGGAGAGACATGTGCAGAGCTGCCGAGGACAAAACAAGCTGCGCTAGATAGAACATGACCTGGATTCAGGAAACAGACACGGGTTATATAGAACACTGTGTGGGTAAACATGGAAGTTCTTGGTTGTTGTATTTTTAAATACGTCTTCTATCTTTTTACACACACAGCTTTTCACTTTTCTGAACTTTTGTACTTTTTTAAAAGTGAAGTAAAATTACACCACTGAACTCTTTTGCTTTGAACTCCAAAAAAATAGCTGA
Organism: Ambastaia sidthimunki; assembly: GCA_036877625.1. Lineage (NCBI taxonomy): Eukaryota > Metazoa > Chordata > Actinopteri > Cypriniformes > Botiidae > Ambastaia > Ambastaia sidthimunki. Next base: position 2,329 of record JAZGTK010006002.1, read on the forward strand.
GAAAAGGTTAGTGATTCACTGAGATCCTTCAACTGCTAGAATTGTCTTTAATAATACATAGTGTTAGTAACTTAGATTTGTTTGTTTGTTAACCGCTTAATGTCTCCCTTAACCAATAAATTAGCCAAAAAAACACTTCAGAATCCTTGTTCTCATTTCACATTAAAGGAAACTACCACACAGAGTTTCAAACGATTGTTTACATATCTGAATTTCCTCTAATGCTGAAAACATCTTGCAACGTAAAAATGCATTATTGAAGAGTAATTTTAACAATACATACACAGACCCTTATGCTTTTACCTTAACATTATGCAAAAATGACCACACAACAATTACAGCATAAATAAAGCCAGCAATCACAAAACATCTGCGCATTGAACAGACACGATTGGCCAAAGTAACGTGCAGTACATTCAAGTTATATACAGTGTCCATACATGTGCTCCTTGAGAATAGAGCCCATAACCTTTGTGCTGCTAACGCAACGCTCTCCTAACGCTCTCCTAACCAAACTCCAGGAACACACACTACACAACAGAGAACTTTTGCATAGAATACTGTTGCAATGCATGCTGGGAACTCACAGACACTTAATGAATCAGCAAAATTTTTTAATTTCTGTCTCTATAACAAACAAGGGAATATTGTTTGTCTAACATTTCCTAGATTCTGTAACCTTGATTTTCAGTGTAAACATCACTGAGCATGTACACAACATGCCAACAGCCCTCAAACATGTTTAAAATACAGATATCGCTTGAAATTACCTGAACGAACTAAAATTATCTGCTCGGTTTTTTTTACCATGTTAGTCTGTTATACATGTACTTTTGTGTCACACTAGCTTCTATACTCCCCATCTCTCTCCTCCCCCCTCCCTCCCTTTCTCTCTCTCTCTCGGGAGGTATTTGGAGCTCTGTGAAAGATGCGGGAGGTCATGGAGCACCAGAGGAGATTTCTGCAGGCTCTGATGAGGCCTCCCGTGAGGCAGACCCCCAGGGGAGGGGTCAGAGCGCTGGGGCGCTGCAGGCCGATGTGACTGGCTTTTAAATATAGCGGATGTGTTTAAAGCCGTCATTGGTTGATGGTGAATAGTGAGGAAGGTGAAAGGTTACATATACACAATTATATCGCTGGAGGGTGTTTGACATGGTATGTGATCATAGTCAAACTATTTTTGTCCAGTGCAGTGTATGTTGCATATCTTGTATTAAATGTGAATTTATTTCACACAGAATTGGAAAAAGCAAAAGGATCTGTTATTTCTCTCTCTCTCTCTCTCTCTCTCTCTCTCTCTCTCTCTCTCATCCCTCTCATCTCTTTTTATCCCTCTTGGCCAACACTTTTAATTTTCATTGTTTATTCTGTTTTTCCTTTTATTTATATTTTTAAAGCAATGAAACAGTAATGAAAGAATGTCATTATAAAGGCAGCACAAAAACCCAGAGGATATATAAATCTGACAGGTGTTTGTCTTCAAATTCACAACAACAGACACAAGAGATGCTGAGAGTGAGACACAGTGACAGTCAGAGAGTCTAAACTAAGTCTATCATGTTACAATCATGCACATATTTTTATAATAGCCTAACAATTATGTACATTTTGCAATTGTCAAAGTTGAAATATCCAATTTTTGATCATCTCAGTTAACAGGAATGATGAAACTGATAGCACAGGATTCTGGGAACATTATTCTGGGTGGGAAGAAGACACTGTGATGACAGAATACTGGCATGATTTATTTCAACAGCTCATGAAAGAAAAAACACTTAAATTTCTTTAGTAGAGACATTGATGATCCATTTGTCATCAATCTGAAATGGAAGATTAGACAGGAGAAGCAAACGCTGTGTCTAAAGGATAATGAAGGTTTTGTCATCTCTGAACCATCTGCTATGCTGATGTTAGCTGTTGAATTATGGTCTGTGTTCTCCTGATGAGTCACAGTAAAGCACTGAACTGATTTAGAAACTTCAAAAACTGCACCTTAGCAACAGCAAAGAATTTGATACTGAACATCCCATTCGCTGAAAATTAAATATATACATGTATACATATACACAGACATGTTAATTGTAAACATATTTGTGTTTGTATTGTACTGCTACACTGGACAAACACACACACACACACACACACACACACACACACACATTTGTCTAAAGGATAATGATTGAGCTCCCAGCTATGCCAGGAGGATTTTCGTTTCCAAAAACATTTTTTTTTATAGAATTTTTAGAAGAATTTGTCTCCTTAAAAGAATTTGTCTCCTTACTGTTGTATTAAATGGCCATTTAGTTCCAACCATTTCTGCTGGTTAATGTAACTTTAGTTTACCAGACAGAGATGGTGAGCAACGATCAATGGCTATTTTCAGGTTTTTCTGCCCAGAGGTTTCGTTATATAAATGGTCTGATCTGTTGGGCTGATGTGGCCTATGGGGGGATGGATCTCTTTCTAATGAATCATCAAATGGAGAACCTGACCAGCCTGACACCTTTCAATAAGACAATCTATCAGCTGTTGACCTAATCACCAGTTGGGTTCTGCCTGTGATGAGTCTGGACCTTCCCGATTGGGAAAATGAAACACTTTAGTAAATGTCGCCAGCTTTAATGTGTCATTTTCGACACAAGCAATAATGGCTGTCTCTAAAGTGCACTACAACATAGCTCAAGAGAAGACACAAATATGGTTCAGTACATAAAAATAGCCAAGCGTGAAAATAGCTGTAGTTTTAAATGCCAAGCTCAACCTTCAACCCTGTTGCCCATGTTACTGTAAGAAAAAAATCATTTTCTTTAATAAATGTGGAATCTAAGTTTATCAGTAAATACAAACTAACATTTGCATTAAACTAATGTCTTTCAAATGTGTAATCACACACACACGCACACACACACACAGCTTAATGTTTGTGTATCATCACAGGAGAGTATTTTAGCTTCACACCAAATGTGTTACATTTAATAAAAAGAGCAAACATTCCAGAAAGTGCACCAATAACAAGATGTGAGTAATGATCTTAACTAGTTCTTCTTATCTACATTCAAATGTCACACCATTAAAATATAAAAACCTAATATAAAACAGCTTAGTCCAGACAAACACCAAATACCTGTAACTGATACCAGATTTCAATTGGTAATACCATTTGTTAACATTAGTTAATTTCTGTAGTTAACAGGAGCTAGCACCTAAAAATACCTACACAACACGTATTAATCATACGTCATGTTAATTTCAACATTTACTATTGCATTTTTAAAATCGAAACTTTAACACTGGTTAATGCACAGTGAACTAACATGAATGGTCAATGAACTGCATTTGTATTAACTAACATTACCAGAGATTAATAAATGCTGCAAAAATATATTCCTTCATAGTTCATGTTATTAAATGCATTCATTAATGTTAACAAATGGAACTTTAGTAAATAATGTTAACAAATGGAACGAGTACACAGTTAAGTAATGGTGCTAAACCCATCCATGACTAGTTGTTTTTGACTGAAGTTTACCTTCTGGTCATGGCTGTAGGCCAGCGCCCAGTCCTCTTGTGTGGGGTGGAACAGCAAACTCAAGACGTAGAAGCTCAGGCGATATTTCTGGTAACTCGCACCTTCATCCGAACTGATGAGAACACTGCTTTCAAACTCTGGGTCAGTTAACACCATTATCTAGCAAAAAGACAAGAAAGAAATAAAGGTTAAATGAAGGTTAAAAGATGAGTTTAGAGGGAGAAAGAAAGCAACACAGAGCCCAGATCATATAGACTATTTTAATCATAGTTTCATGGGGGTTTTGTGTAATGTTGAACCTTGTTGGTCCCCATTTACTTTCATTATATGAGAAAAAGATGCCATGACATTCTTCAAAATTTCACCTTTTGTGTTTGGATATGAAAGAAATCTGAGCCTAACAAAACAACACAACACAGAACCACATTTCTGAATATTCAAAAAATGGGTTATACGTCTGCTCAAGGGCAACTCTGTAAATGGATGTATCGCTTAAAGCACAAATCAGCTGAAATGGAAGCTCTGCCTCTGATACTGAATTATGGGATGCATTTCCTTTCGTACCCGTGTTCAAGCGCGTGGCTGCCTCTGATCACAGTGATAATTAAAGGGGAAGTAGGCCAGCACCCAGCTTCAAACAGATCTCACCTGAACACCAGCCCAGCGATCACTGTCATTCCACAGACTCTTATACAAACACGCTCTTCATGTTAATTCCCTGATGACGTGTGGGACAGTAGAGAAGATTTATACATTGACACAAATAGCAACAACATCTCTATGAAGATATAAAGGTACAGATGAAAATAATTGACACGTTCCTTGGATAGCAGAAAACTCTTTTTATGATTGAACAAATGGTCTTTTAAAGGAGGAATTTTTCTCCAGAAAAAAATGCACACCCACACACACACACACACACACATATATACATACACAATCATATATTAAATATATATTTTCTGTTCTCTTTCTGTTCTCTTTTCTATTGTGTTTTCAATGCTGTAAAACCGTAACACAAAACCACAGTGGAATGTGCTAATTACACAAAACTTTGTTTTGTTATTCCATGACAGAGAGAGGTTTCACATCACGTTCATATCTGTATATATATTTGTGTTGCTCAGTGCCTATCGCTGCTAAAACAGATGCAGACTTTTTATATTACATAACGTCAAATATATCAACTCGTGTCCTTGATGTCTTTTACTTTGAGCACTGGGAACTAATAAGCCCCCAAAGCATTTCAGTGCACATTTAAAAACCCGCTTCACTCAAAAAAGTTAATGTAAGTGGGCACAATCTGACATCAAGACATGATAATATTTAGAAGCCAAGCTGTGAAACATAAGGACGAGACCCCCCACTTATTGTCTTTCTCTCTGGCTTCCATCCACCCCGGAATATACACGGTTGTTTTCATCCCTCAACTGGATTTGAATTGAAGAAACAGTGGTGCATTTGTCACTGACAAAAATCCCAACCTCTCTCCACAAGCTTTAACTACGAATCCTCCAGGGTGCTGATTTAGATAAATTGTTTTTCATTAAGCGCCAATAAACAGGCAGTCGAATCGCAGCCAGGATTTTGTTGGCCTGGGTCTCCAATTTTTACTCTTCATTATCGTTACAAGAAGATAGAAAGAGGCCCCCCGTGTCTTCCGGTGTCTTCAAGCTTGTCAGATGCAATTCGAAGATTTTAAGGCCTCATAATTTTCCTTAATGTTGTATTAAGTAACAGCTTGTGTTATGAAAGGAAAATTACTTCTCACATTACACTGTTGAGATCTCCGTCAAGGGTTCATTTAAATTCTGAAAGAAGTGTAGAAGAAGTTAGTCTTGCATTCTTGTATGCTATAAGATGCATTAGACTCACAAAGGTAATTAAACAACAGTTTGAAATGGTCCTCGAATCTGATTGGACGAGGCACTGCAGCCTTGGTACTTCTGAGCGAATCGCAGTTGTGCTCTTGCTCATGTGATACTGCTTTAACATTCATGATATAGCAAATAAAATTAAAGCGTGGAAACATTTCAATAATATGATAAACAAACACTTGCCACTTTTTCTAGTATGCAAGGCAAGTTTTATAAATGTATAACACAATAGATTATGTGCATGTATGAAACACTAACCTTGTCACATTTTCATTGGTTAATTGAGTTTTTAATTGTCTTTGATGAACTGTTTTAATTTTCCTCTTGACTGCATTAGATGCAGATCTCTTAATAATAAGTCTGAGCTAGTTTTCCATGAGCAGGGTTACTAAATGTATGATTGACAGCCCTTTGTGATTCAAACCCCATCTGATTCAAACACATCTGTGTTTTCCTCACAGAACCGCATTAAATCTGAATTTCTTACAGTTCATTTTTGGGTTTCTCCTCAGTATTTAAATCCCATCCAGAGGGAACGTCTGTGGGAATGTCTTGTAGATGTTATTTTCCAACTTTCTAGGTAAATTTACAGTCTGTGATTGGCCAACCAACTTACATAAAATTAACCAATGAACAAACAATCAAATCAAAACCACCAATGTTAAAGCAGTCTACCAGATGACCTTAATTAATTAAGTAGATGCTAATTTACTTAATTCTAAATTGACTTATTTACTTATTACCCAAATAAACAACTGGACCTGTTTACACCTGTATTAACGCTGTCAGATGAGACAGATTTTAACAGCTTGTATATGCACAAGACTGTGTCACAGCTGAACCGCACACAGTGAAACCACAAATCTAGGGTCAGAGATACTGCAGGTGCATTAGTAAATAATTAAGTTTTCAAACCACTAGCACTGTGAACAAACAGTTCTCAGCTGAACACAAGAGTGAAGACGGGTGCAGAATACGATCAATTAAAGGCTTGAGGGATCTCTGTTATCTGCTGACACCCAGACAGCTAGCATCCCGCAAGCTAATCTACATGCAGCGTGTAGCTATCAACCCGCAACCTCTTGTCGCTGAAAATGATTGAGAGGTTTCAACTGGAGAAAATGGACACACAGCCTCAAATTAATGTCAGATTAACTGCGTTTTATAACACAAAGAGTAGCAGAAATATAAACAGGCTCATTTGTTGGAGATCTTCACATTCAATCTCCATCCAGGCCACCAAAAAACCTTTAAATTCATGCAAAGCACTTTGGATTCTTGGCGAGTCCCATTTAAAGGCCCAGACAGAGCGTCTAAAATGTCATGCCCATCTCCCAAATGGAAGAGTGTTGTGCTAAAGGTTAAAACTAAACTTAGCCTTGTTTTAAAAAAGCCATCGGATGTGCCAGAGTCGATTGTTTCTCTGCCATGAGACCTTGTTCCCCTACATAGCAGAAGAACCAAAACATTGCAGTAATCCTATATGAGCATAAAAACCAACAGTAAACCTTCAGCAATCAATGCTGTTATGCTTTTCTTCAACATCTTCAGCTTTTCAAAGGTCATTCATCTGCCAAACTGGACTTAGTGAAGTCAAGTGACAAGTGAGCTAATGGGGTCAAAAGTGAAAAGAAAAGTGAAAGAGTTATTTGATGTGATGTTGGATTCAACTTTCAAGACCTTCATAACAAAGTGAGACAAACAGCTGTCACGCATTTAAAAACAGTTTTTTACATGTGAATGTCTTAAAGCCATTTACATTCTGGCAAAAGGTAAATTAAGAAATAATTGTATAAATTGTATAAACAAACAAAAAAATTCCACTCATTTTAACAAAGCAAAAAAAATATTCGCCAGCAAAGCGCAGCTTTAGGTCTTCTGAGGTTATATAGCATCACAGGTTTGATTTTAGTCTTTTCTTTTAGGTGGATTTGCTGGAACTGCAGGTTGTTGTAAGTCAGACAGCAGGCCGCTGCTTTACTACCACCTACAGTATGTGATTTTTAAAGACTTAGAAAAGCTGGAAAATAATAAAAATGAAAAAAACTACCTTCATGTGAGGAAGGAGAAATGTAAACACAAGTATCTAAACGAGAAGAAAGAGAGTCTTATGGGACACAATGAAAGCAGGAGAGAATATCTCACCTTTTGTTTGTTGGTGGGGCAGACGTACAGGTAACTCAGAACTGTTTTGACTCCCACTTTATCATTCATTCTCTCATAGGTGCTTCCGTGATCCATTGATCTGCAAACAGAAAAATCATCCTCAATACATCATTCCAGTCGCATTTGTCTGTGTGTGTACACACCACCATCAAAACCAATCTGGACTGGAATCTGAACTCTGCTGATTGGACAGATTTCTGCAATTACACTCATGAGAACGTTTGGCTTTTTCATGTCTATTTTTATTTCCCTGATTCTCGGTGAGGAGAGAAGAAATCTCGCTAAGACAAACACAGTCTGTTGAGCAGATGCTAAGCAATCGTGCTTTGCTCTGCAGACAGCAAAACTGACTCTCATCCGCGACCCCTGAGCAAACAGTAACAGTTACGACCGCTCTGATATGTAGAGTAACTTCTTTGGACTGGCTAATGATATTTACAGCCTCACTGTAAATAAATTAATTAAATATTACAAGCAAGTAAATTCCACCTGTTTTAACGGAGCAAAAATATTCTGCAGCAATCAAAGCTTTAGGACATAATGATGATGAGTAAATGGTAACTTTCATTTTTGCGTGTACCGTCCCTTTAAGAACCCCCAGAGATATACATACTTCTAGATGAGAACCTCGGGTTCGACCTTCTGTCGACCCCACAAAACCCACTGAACCATTATAGCTTCTTATGTGACAAGTGTTTAATGTAAAGTGTTTGGAGTGCTCACATCAGTAGCTGATTCTCTTCTTCACTGAATCATGCTCTTTTTCTCCCTCCAACCCCAATTTTATCTCACCCGCTCTGTCATTTCTGCTATCTCTATTTTTGCCTCCACCTCTCTAATTCTCCACAGTGTTGCTTCTTTCAGTTCATCAGCCTGCAGCCCGTCTCACCCACCATTTCCTCATGTATTCAGTGTCTGTGTGGGAACGTATCAATTTTCAGCAGCGCATTGAAACTGCTGAAGCCTCGATTACTCTGATGTTACTTCACTTTTTTACATCGGCTTTACACAACTCATGACTCGGGGAGTTCCCCAAATTCCCCAAATATGTCATGCAATGAAAATACAGCAACTATATACACACACACACACACACACATATATTTCACCAACAATGACCCCATATCACAGCACACTTCTCAAACAGAGATAGAGACTCATCCACACACTGCATCCAAACACAGACAATCTCATTTGAGGCACTGGGGGAAATTCCCATTTTCCGTCCCTCAATTCCCTTTTCATATTTTAGGTCCCGTGGCAAAGGTTCAGTAATGGATTTCCGTAAAATTACAATGCAATCTCCCTCATTCGCTTTATTTATTTTGCAGTGATATTAAAATGACGTACTGTACTGTATGAACCATTTGCTGAAAAAAACACCACACTGACATACATACCACTCATACATAATCATTTCTAATACCATATCAGGAAATGAGCTCATGCTAAAATATTTTACAAGACTTTAGTTCATTTTTTGAGGTAATATCATGACATTATATTGGTAGAATAATATTGGTATTGTTCATTAGTAATATCATTTGTTTTATGATGTCAGTGGAGTTATTATATAGTTGCAAGATATTGAACATGATGTGATATAAGTGGTGTGACAAGTTACATTTATAAATCACAAGATGACAGCACGCATAGCCATACAAAGATCAGTTCATTCCATTTGTTCATCATAATTTATACTCTAGTGACAAAGGTGTGATCCAGCAGATATTACAAGAAACCACTTCAACCCTGTTAAAGGAAAGTGTCCACAATTATAGCTTAGCACCTGTGATTAAGATATTCACTGTGGACAGCTAAAATAGACATGATGTGTCCCTGCAGAAAAGCTCAGCTGAGATGACTAGCTTCTCTATATGTTTATACACTTGTCCTGAGTTTGAAGAATTGTGTCTGGGATTTAAGAGAGCCATTAAAATAACACAACATCAAAAAACAGTAGGTTAGCGAATGCAGTGAGAGAAGGACAATAACAACTTATGTTCAGAGAATCGAAAGACCAATGAAAACAACTGCCTGAAGCAACAGCAACATTAACACGGCCCAACACGACACAGCGTGCCGTTTCCCAGCTTTCCAGGAGAGAAATGAAAGGAGTGCATCAAATCCCAGCGTGAACTGAAGTCGGAAATTAAACAGGTTTTGTTTTGTTGGTGGAACAGGTGAATGGTTTTCAGAGATAGCTCTGGGGAGAGGCACGCTCAGGTGAAATGTAGACATTGGTCGCTAGGCACGTTTTAAATCTGTATGACATCGCTGTACCTCTCGTATGACCAACATGTTCCATTTTCACATTCAGACGTAGGGAATCTCTGCAGCGCAGTGTTGAGATTGCTTTTGTTTTCCAGAAATGAAGATGTGGAGAAACTTATGCCAGGCTCTGTTTGCTGAGGTGTGTGACCGTGTGCCATCTTTGTTTTGGTTGAAAATGGGCTCCGGTCCCTGGATCTAGAACTGCCGACGGTCAGGAAGCTTGCCACAACACAAACTTTTGGGGAAACAGAAGGAAAGAGAGCGAGGGAGACAAACACATGGAGGGGAAGCGGGAAAAGACAGGAGTTAGTGGCCAGGTATCACGTTAGGGATTGTCTTGGAGAAGCCATATGGTGCGGCAGTAAAGCGGAACAATGTGGAGGCATTTGCACTGAGCTCCAGGGACGACAAAACAACTGACACAGCAGAGGATTCCTGAAAACCTCAGTCTCCCAAATGCACCATCAGAGCAGGACCACAGTAACCCTACTGAAAACCAGCACATGAATCTTGCATTTAAAAATAAACAACAATGGAACCTAATGGCTTGGCTACTGTGATTACAAATCTGTGTAAACATACCTTTCTGTGGTTTATTATCTAACATGTTTCAGAGAGATAAGTTATATAATAATAAATGTTAAAGGGTCACCTCCTTTTTAAAGAACTGTATAAAATAAAATAAAAATTTAAAGCTCTGTTGAAATGATTTACATTTAAATATTACAGTCATACACATTTAACAGTTTAGCAAACAGTGAATTAGGTGTGTATGATTTTCAGCCCTACACCACATAAGACACTATTGTGGACCTCTGTGACTGCACAGTCATACTGAGAGAACCGGACATGTTCTTTGTCTTGAAGAACACAAAGGCCTGGATGATGTCTGACCAGCAGAAAGTGTCTGTGTTTGCTTTGATAATACTGGACAAACACAAAACCAGGGACACCGGTGTGAGTGGAGAGCAGCGAAAAGCCATCGGGAAAAAATATTCAATGAGCTTCTTCTCTGCCTGGATGACTGAAGGAGGATTTCAAATAAAAAAATTAAAAAAAAAGACTTCAGATCTAGATGTATGGAAAATCAATCTGTAATATTGATCATTTTCAGTCATTTTCACATGTTAACATAAATAAATGAGTCTCAAATTAACAAAACCCAATTTTGTTTTGTTTGCAAACACTGCAAACATCATTCCGCACACATGACTGGAATCTTTACCAACAACTCCAGGAAGTCCAATCAACTGAATAGCAATGAACTAAAAAAAACTAACTACTCTAAGCAACAACATTTCAATGTCCTGACAGAGACTCAGAACATGCTAGTTTTGTGGTGATGAGTTTTGCACAGAAAGCAGCACTTCAATGTCTTCATAAATTGTCAAAAATGTGGTTTCTTCACAAAGAATGGTTGAGGAGAAGGGCCGCTGTTTCCTGTGGAGGCCACCGGGAGCAGATGAATATTACAGGAGGGTTACAGCCACACGGCTCTTACAATGTTGAAACTATAAGTGACGCTTGATACCACCTGACAGCTTTAACGTGTGGAGTTATAAATAACTAAAGGCCTACAGAAGACTTTTGTTGTTGTGGTGAGTGCTCCAGTTACCAAACCCACGAAACCACCAGCATAAACGTTATTATCTCACCGGTACTAGTGCGTGTTGTTTGGAGAACTTCTTTAATGGCTGTTATCGTCAGAACTGTCAGAATAAAATACTTGTACTAGGGCACATCGATCTTTGTTAATTTTAAATCCTATCGTCGTATCATTGAACATCCATCAGGGGACTCAGAGCAGACTTGACTTCACACCCAGACGTACAACTGAAAGTTTTATGATGACTATGAAAATCCATTTCGCTAAGCCTCCGCACCAAAGACGAAACGAGAGGAGAGCGAGAGTGGAAACGGAGAGCAGAGAGGGTGGAGAAATGACAGATGCGTTTGCTTTCGTGGCGTCCAAGGAAAAGGCAGCAAATAAAATTTTCATAATCTGGACTTCCATCAGCTAGCTTATCCCAGCAGAGAGAGATATTGTACATGCTGTCATTGTGTTTATCTCTGAATATACATTCACACCAGACACAAAGAGCTTTGTGAGTGTGGCGACACACTGAGTCTAGCAAAGCAATTTCCTCACAAACACACACGCTTGTCTTTTTATGCTGCCTTCAAATCTTTCTGGGAAGTTTGTAGTTACAATCGCTATAGCCAAATATTTTTGGTCAGTAAAAAAGGATGTGGAACAGTTTTATGTATCTTTCTCAAGGAATTATGGAAATGCAGTTTGTTCGAAGTCTGTTGCCTCATAAACTGGGTAAATGAGAAGTGTTTTATGTAAAAGAATGCACAATTATACTGTATTATCATCCATAACAATTACCTCCTGCTCTGATTTACTTAAAGTAAATAATGCTTTATCAAGAGTAGTTCAGTCGCAAAGAATTATGGGAAATGTAGTTTAGACAAACAATCCTGTTGATTCATAAACCTGCTAAATGCACAACACAATCTGACCAATAACAATGACCTTACACTGTGTTGTTTTACATCAGCAAACTCCTAACTGAGAAAAATTCTTTGACATGACTTTGGTGTGCGATCTTCTCACAAATTCGATCTTTCTGACATGACTCGAAGACACACAGACACTTTCTATCTGGAATACACCTTTAATTTCCTCTCAGACACACAGTGAAGACAATAACACACGCTTGCACAATTCAGGCCTCAGGCAGACTGACGGCAGCCAGTCTCAGCTCTAATAATAAAGCTCATTGAGGCGTAATTGAAAATGACTTTGGTGAAGACAGCCTGGTGGATATCTGCAGGTGTTCAGGAGAAATGCGTCTGAGAAGAAAGGAGTGAGAAAGAGCAGAAGATAAAAGCGAGAGAGGGCTTTCCTGACAGACAGCCAGAAGGAGCCAGACGTGGAATAAGAGGGCGGTGGGCGTAGAATTTAAAGGGACGGAGCGGATAAATAACAGAACTGATTCATTTACGTTAAAGATGGCATAAAATCCAAATAGACATACATTTCAGCAGCTTTTCTGCAGATGTGCAGTTGTGAGGGAAAAAGGGAGTGTCAAAAATTACTATTTTAACTGCTTCACACTGATAAAACAGAGGTCACTACGTTCTAAGAAAACAGGAGTGTGTAGGAGAATCTGTAAATCTACAATCCATTACCGGGTCCTCCAGCACTTACTGTCCAGGTTTACTCCTGTAAATAAAAAACATGCATATTAAGGGCGCGGGTCGCCCCAAAACTCCTTCAGACTCGCCCTGGTTCTGTCCTTTGACCCGAATCCAACAATTAATCATTCTAAGATAAACTGTAGCGTTGCCCTCCAGTCAGCTCAAAGGTCAAAACGCTTAACAGAGGTCAGTCTTGCGTAGTCATACCTTTGACCTACAACTTCTGGTCTGTTCTACACGGCAGCTTAATCTGGCCAAAACAAATCACCCACTTATCATACCACAATAATAGACCAGTGTGAAAAAATTGGATTAAATAAAGTGACAATATAGAAACAAAAAATATATGTATAAAAGTATGAAAAAAACACAAAAACAACTGCATGCCCTAACACTTCTAGAAGTCAGCCAATCAGATTACAGCTTGTCAGATTAAGAAAGTGTTTTACAGTGTCGTGTGCAATCTGCACGCATGCGGTCATTGTTGGGATTGTGGGTGACTGTGGCGGAAACTAAACAGAGGTGAGGGGAAATAAAATCAATACCACACAGCACAGCAACTCTTTGCCATGATATTAAATCCATACACTTATATCGAGCGTCAATATTTTTAATCTGTATTGTTATTACTGCCATTTTCTGCATTGATTTAAGCTTAGAATCTTAGGTTGTTCCATTTAATATAATACAGTTGCTTATGGTTTAGTAGTGTGAAGTTATAAAACATGCAATTTACAAGCAATGCATTATTAAATACTGAAGTTCTAACTGCATTACATCATAATATTAATGCATCACAACTGAAAAACTGCAATATGGTGAAGTTTCGGCCTAGCAGTTAGCTCATGTTGGAGACATTGAATTTGTGATGTTTATGTAGCCACTAACACTTTGAATCTTGCTCAGGTCATCTGCTGATTGTGTTTAACTGTCCTTTTTCTTTTTCACATACACAAAAACTCCTAAATTAATGTTTAAAATAAAAGTATAAAAGTTTGACATTTCCCTCAGGAGCTATAACTGAGGTCACAGCCACACACAAACACTGATCACACACACACACTATCCAGGGAGTGAGTGATGCCCACAAATGGAGCTCAGACTGCGGTCAATTCAGGATCATCTCCAGCGTGACAATATGCAAAACACTGAGCTGGAGGAGAGAGAGAGAGAGGATGAGCTGCCTCTCTCCTTGTAATCTATCTCTGGTTTAAAGGATTGTTTTCAGGGGAACTGTTACGCTCAGCTTACATGGAGAACAGATCTACTGAATGTGGAGAGCAGAGGAGAGCACATCCGAGGAGAACTGAGGAGAAAAGAAGGAGAACAGAGAAGAGCAGATGATACAGATATGAATAAATTGTGTAAGTGTAAATGTGTGTTTCTGAATTTATACCTAGAAAGAGGCTGAAAAGTGGAAGAGAGTGACAACAACTAGAAAACATTTCACCCAGAGCTGGACCTTGAGTTTTTAAAACAATTATGAAAAAATAATAATAACAATTCAAAACATCATTAAAATAGGACAATCGAGATGATACTAATAATCATACTGTACATTTACTGTGTGTAATTCAGATTATTGGAACAAATGTAAATAAACAACAACTGGGGCAGAACAATTTTCATTATAATACTGAATGTTAAAAGTTCCCAAATCAGAAGTTGTGACCTACTTATACATTAAAGCAATAAAGGTTGGCTGACAATACATTATTCAATACAGACTACATTTCTATAAATTGGGGTGTGTGTATATAAAATCTGTTATTGCTGATTATAATCTATCTGTTTTATTTATATATTCTACAGTTTAACATTCTCTGAATTTCTATTACAATCCAACAAATGTGATTCTGTTACTGTGAACGAAACTCTGCGCAAGCAAACAAGTCCACATTGTTTTGACAGCAAAACTTACTTATTTGTTTTTTGGTCTGAACCTGCTGCTATGACACCTTTAGCAAATTAGCGGCACCCAAATGCTATAGTTTCTTTATGGCATGTTTTGCTGTGCCCTGTCCTCGAGGGGATTAAAAAACAGAATAGAAGGATAGACCCCATTATTAGGACTTCTCGTTATTTCACTGTCTCCCGTACTCGCAGTTTCTTACACTTTCAAGAGGTGTTTGATAGCACAGACACTCACATTCTCCTTAAAACTCGCTAGTTTTTCAAAAGAAGCAAGCGGCTCGTTGGCGTTCGAAACGCACAGTTCCCGCCAAAGCACCGAGTGAAACCACAAGTTACCGTCTTTCTTCAACTTCCTTCAATCTTTCTTGTGTTTTTTTTGCCAGTTATCCGTTTCTTATTCCACCAATTAGTGGCTTTAGATTCAATCAACCTGAACTTGTAGCTGCGGAGGGAAATACGGTTGAGAAACTTTGGAAAGTTTCTTTGTGGCGCGGATGTTAAATCTATCATTCCAGTCGCAGTTTTAAAATGTTTCTTTCCAGAGCGATTCTAATTGGGCGGTTCTATTTAAAGTCTATTTAAACAGTTTTTCAGGTTTGTTTTGGTTGTGTAATTCATTGTTAAATGTGTCATTAAAGTTATGCATTAGATGTTCACTGTGCTATTTATTTAAAGTTTAAGAGCTGAAATTGAGGTGGTTAATTTTCAATTTGCTATTTTGGCTGCTAATGAGTTGAAATGCAAACACAATTTAAGAGAACTTAGATTTACATGAGGTGAAAATTTATTAAGGTTATACGTTTAAGTCAAGCTTTATCATTTTAAAAATTACTACTTAGTATTAGGCATTTGAGCAAACCCTAAAAGTTTAGCATTAATTGTTTCCCACCTAGCAACACCCTAGCAACCACACAGAGACACACTAAAACACACAGCAAACACAGCAAACACACAGCAAATGCCACCCAAACACAAGCAATTATAATAAGAATCATACACTTATCGTATTTATCATCCATCAAAATATTTGTTTATCATTCCATAAATAAATAATAGACAAACACATGCATAAACAGCATATTTAAATATTTACGTTATACATATACAAACAAATACAAATAAGTACTCCCCGGTATACCTTCACTCTACAGAGGTCAAAAACTAAATCACTATAATTCTCTCAGTGTATACAGTACATACTCTAAACAAACATCTCTAAATAACACCCAGCACTAATGAGCAACTTATTTTCCTTTCACAGACTTACAATAAACATGCATAAAACCAAAGGCACATGTTCCAGACATCAACAAATCAATTCATTATAATAAACAAACAGAGGGGTGATAAAGGGGAAATGAGAGTTTTAAACCTGTGATCTTTACAGTGACAAAGAATGTCTGTCAAGTATACGACTCATTTAGACTCTCTCCCCTCGGGGCCAGTGTAAACGGGACAGAAAGCGATCTCACTCCACTTTCTGACACATCTGCTGCGTTGATGGGTTTTTAATTTGATTACAGCACAACATAACAAGTGCCTCAGAGCCAGAAAGCCAAACTAGAAACTGTTCTCAAATCTTAGCGGGCGAGATGAGATTCTTAATTTATTATGATGACAGATGGTAAATTAGAGCTGGCTGCAGGATATAAGAGGAATTCCCACCAGAGTGTAATTAAAAAGGTAAGAATATCAATAAAAAAATTGTGCTAAATGACCTTCGGAATAATAATCATTAGTGATTTATGAACGTAGTCAAAAAGCACAAGGAGAGCGCGAATGGGAGCCTGCAGAATTTTCTTAATATATCTTATATACCTGTATATTAAATCTGGAGCTAAAATCTTGAGGTTTATGGGGAGAAGTTGGAGGGGTAGTGAAGACATAAATCTAGCTACTGGAAACGGTGAGTTCTTTTGAGCCATAATCACACTTGATTAAATGCATAAACCAAATTACAGTAAATTAAACTAATTAACTGATTTTAGATGCTCATCCATCCCTAATAAATAAGGAGCACATATTGTGATAACCCAATTCAAATAGCATTATTTACTCCCAAGAACTTTGAAGAACATTATGATGTTACCAATATATTGTATACAGCATGGTAGTGCCCAAACAACCATTATATAACTGTTGTCCCAAGCGCACAACATTCAAAGTGGTCCAGAACTTTTATTTGTAGCATACAAAGTAAATTCCAAATGATTGTGAAAGCCAAGATATCAGATTTTTCATTATATTAGACAGTTAGAAGAATGCGAGATGTTTTTGCAGCTGACAGCAATATAACTGTCTGTGTTATCTGATAAGAGTTTGAGGGCAAAAACAAATGTCGATTCCATAAAGCCACTGACATGGTTAAAAAACAGCTAGACATTCCTCCCACTAATAAGAGATGGCACAAACCCATTCCTGGGGAAATCAAACATGGGCAAAGTTCTTGTATTTCCTCTTGCTGAGAGCTACGTTCCAGCTTCTTTAAAAGGTCATGGCCATCAGGTGAGTGCTTCAGCGAAAGGTCTGAAGGTTCTGAACGCACTGACCTGTGAAATATCAACTATATACAGAACCTGCCGTTGCCAAAATGATGCAATTTGAAAGTCTGTCAGTGGTCACCCTCGCGTGCCCCCCTTAGCAACGGTGTCTGAAAGGCGACAGGAAATAGGGGTAGATAGACCAGAAATCCCTTCATCTGAAGGTCTTTTATTGAGGCAGAAAGCTAAATGTAGTTTTGAAGAGGCAACACCAGACAGTGTTAAGCTGAAATGGAGTCTCTGGGTTCCTCAATTACGACGACTGATGCTCGTCGCAACGATAAGCCCACGGAGCAGAAATACGAGTTGATTCATGCAGTCTGAAGTAATCCAATGCAAATACTTGAAGTGAAATCTTTCCACATTATCTCAAAAATACAGTCAGTTTCAGAACATTTCCAGCACCATTATGAAGATGTACATTCATCAAACGGAAGAAATTCTCTCATGTATTGAATGATCACAGATCTTTAATGTGGTGCGGATGATATTGAAACCATCTTATCTACTTGGCCCCGTAGTTCATAATTACACAGGACCAATTAGAAGCAGAATATATGATCCGTCACAATTAATGATTAAAAAAAGAAACTCAGAATTAACTTGAAATGTTTCTGAAATGTTTTCCTACATTTCTCCTTTTACATTCCTTGTACAGCCTTTTTAAACATAACTCAATATTTGTCTTGCCATGTCTAACAATATATAATTATTACAACAAATAAATGTTTTGATTTTAAAGCTGAGCGGGATTACCCTGATTAATATGCAGAGATAAATGAGCCATTTGTAGAAAGATTTCCCCCTCAAGTGTAAACACAGTAGTGTTACCCAAAATGTCTCAGTTTCAGCATCTCAGCCTGCCTAAAACAGCAAATGGTTGTTTGACTGACCAATGGCAGATGGTGGGCATATTCTGGAGTCTCTTTGCAATTTTGTTCGGTTACATTTGTGGCACAGAAATTACATGCTTTAGTTTTAAAGGTTGAAATATTTATATACATTTATCCTAAATTTGACATTAATAATACATTTTGGCTGTTAATTCTCTTTATGCTTTTCTCCCCTCTTTACCTTACAGGTCCTCACACCCCAGTCCTTACAATTTGCCACACTTACCCACACTTACAATTTGCAAGGCTGGTTTGGACTCATTTGGATTTGAATTTTAAATACAGGCTGTTTCCGGTACCACTGAGATTCCTAAAATGTTTGTATGACTGAGCTTTGAGCAAAACAAGTATTAGTTCTGTTTACTGACATCGATATTTCTTTCACATCCACACACAGAGGGGTTCATTCGCTTTGAATATTGTCTGGAAAAATGACTGATCTGGCACCATTGTTTAAGGTCACTGTGTTCATTAAAACTGACATGCAGTTTCTGAGAGCGATGCTCGTACTCTGACCTTTCATAAAAAGTCAACAGCTGTCTAGTTTTCTGGTGGAGGAACTAAACTTCACCAATTGCTCGTTCGAAATCTACCTTCGCCTTAATTGAACTTTGATCTCAATTAACAAAGAAGATGTGTGGCCCTGAAGTATGCACACATCTACTGGCTGAAGTATGCACACATCTACTGGCTGAAGTATGCACACATCTACTGGCTGAAGTATGCACACATCTACTGGCTGAAGT
>JAZGTK010006003.1:0-21474 GCA_036877625.1 Ambastaia sidthimunki
ATTTGTCAGTTATGGTTACCCATAACCGAAATGTGACCTCTGCATTTAACCCATCCTTCGTGAGGAGTGAACACACACTGCAAGTCGTGAACACACACACACCGAGAGCAGTGGGCAGCTATCCCTGCAGCGCCCGGGGAGCAATCGGGGGTTAGGTGCCTTGCTCAAGGGCACTTCAGTTGCTACCTGCCGGCGCTGGAATCGAACCAGCAACCTACTGATTACAAGCCCGACTCCTTAACCAGTAGACCACAACTGCCCTAGATAAAATGATTCAAACTTCCCATCACTAGAACAGGCCCGATTTCCCCCAGCTGGTGTTTCATGTACCTACCAAGTTTGAGTCTTGGACTCAAACACAGTTTTTACCCAACTGCAATAACATATCTTAATGCTGCTAAAAAATAATGTGCAATAACCACTCTTAAAGCTGCTTGAAATAATGTTCTATTGTTTTATGCTGCTTATGTATATGTGTATGTATTCTCATGCTGCTCATGTATATGTGTATGTATGCTTATGCTGCTGTTTTAGACTCAAGGATACAGACTGGAGAACACTTAATTTCGTTGTACATATATACATGAATGTTGCACTGACTGGAGTAGACTTTACATTTCGTTGTACTTGTGACAATGACAATACAGAGCTATTCTATTCTATCGTCATGTTCATAAAGGTAATAGTTTCACAAGTGCTCTTAAGGTTCACAAGTGGTAATAATAAACCTAAAAACAGAAGTATCTGCATATGATTATTTTATTCACATTCATTTATTACATTGCAGTAATTTAATTCATTTATTACATTGCAGATAATTTCATCCAAAGTGAATTTAGATAAGCAAGACAACTGCTAGTCCCATAGATAGATAGATAGACAGACAGACAGATTTATCCAGCAATGGTATCCATAGTGCAAGAGAGTGTCAGTGCAAGTACATTACCAGTGCAAAACCTAAATTAGACAGTTTAAGTTGCATACTGTCCATACAGACAAACTGACAGACCAGCTTGCCTGTATACCCAACATAGAACTTACACCACACGGGGCAATGGCTAATATAGCCAGTAACGACTCAATATAGCATAATATACAAGCATCCACGAGCATAATCTGTGCTGAAATACCAACACTACACCAAATCTTTAAAAACACAGTGCTATATGCTGTAAGAGGACTGATCATGGTTTATGGTTTGTACACATGACATACATGGGTTATAGCCACTGCCTGTGGAAAAATACAGGTTATGCCCAGTTCTGGAAACCAGTTCATTATGGGCATGACATGCATAGTGCGTAGTCTATAATCCTTTTCGCTCACGTATGTAGGACTTTCGGAGTGTTTTCTTCACTGTCGCTGCTACTCTCCGAGTCCATATAGGCCGCCATAGTGGATTTCTGTTTACTAAATGCGGCCACCGCATTGGTCAAAAACGATCACGTGACGGCCGTTTTACTACTTTCTCATTACGCGCAAAGCGAACTACTCCTTTATTTAAACATCGATTATAAAAAAACGGCGGGATTACAAAAGGAGAACTTTTACTTTCGAACTCAGTACGAACGTGTTTATTTTATGAAGTAAACGGTACGTAGATGACCTTATGGCCTAGTAATTTAAGATGATGAGATCAAATTTCTGTGTAGGGCACCACCACCTGTTGTCAGACTCGTGCATACAAAAATCTCGCAGGATTATAACAATAGAAAGTTTTGTTTGATATGCTGTCTGAAACATTTAGTCCACAGTATTAAAACATTTTCAACGCATTAACACAAAATCATTTAGTTAGAAAGTGATTTAACTTGATTTACACCCACTTAGGTTTGCGTCTTAGTTTGAAATTTTTGCAAGTCCATATACTATATAGGTCTATATAGTCAATATCATTAGAGAAATGTTACACTTCATGAGTTCAGGTGGCAAACCTTTTACTTGCTAGAAACCTAAAAAGAAGTTTATTACATGCCTGACCACTGTGCAGTGAAACAGCACTGCTGTGTTTATTGGCTGTGATTCTGATTCTAATTTAAACTAACACTTATTATTATGTATATGCACAAATATTGTAGTTTGTGGTTCTTATGAAAAAAACATTCCTAATTTTCTATGGAAGATAATTATCTTTTGTTTACACTTAAGTCTAGAAAGAAAGATGCCTTTGCTATGCACTTTGTACCTCATCTGCAACAGGTTTTACAACTAATAGTTATATAAACGTTTTAAAGACATTTTAACATTATGTGGATCAGTTATTATTGTTTGTAAATGAACTGTAAGCATTTGAGGGTAATACACAGCAAATTGCTTTGTGTATGTTACTCAACTCAGTCACTAAAACGGCTAATAATTGTAGCTTTCAATGGCTGAAAACAATGCTGTGTTCTTAGGGAGGATTGTGAATTTCATGCAAACTGTTTTGAAGGATTAAATACAGAAAAAGTTTTGGTGTTAGCCCTTTGGAAGCATTAATCAAGTGAGAAGAACAATTTCTGCAAATATATTTGCTTGAAGAGCACAGAACATGTTGATATCAAAGAAGTTAATTATTACTCCAGCAAGCTTTCCTATTCTAAAAATTGGAAATTGAAAAAAACATATTGACTCTAACTAAATGTAATTATATAAAATATATTAATTAAAAACTAAACAGTTCACTAAAAAAAATGTTTGCGTATTTGCTGTTCTCTTTTTTCTATGCTTACCAGTTTCTCTTTTTCAGTTTCATTCTAATCCGAATACGAAAACCAGAATACTCTTGATTCCTGTGGGTGTCACAACATGTCAAAACAGTATGCAGTAATGAATTCTATGTGCTTCCAGAAGTGCAATAATCTGATGCAGTGCCAGGATTATTTGGTTCAGCATCGGGTTCCAGATCAAGAAATATGTGAATGATCATAGATAAGCACAACACGGCTTTAAGCAAAACAGATGAATAACATTGTCTCTGGCATCTACAGCATTGTAAGCTGAGGTATCGTGGCCACTGAGGCTTTTTAAAATCTCAACGTGCCTCTGCATCAACACTGCTTGTTTCAACCATGCATGACTCAACAGTGCTGGAATGTTTTTCTTTTACTATTAATTATCTACTCACTGCCTATTGTGAAAAAAAAAAAAACAACACCATGTATTGCTATAGTCCCTAACAGTGCCCTGATCAAAGCATATGCTGACTCGTTCCCAATGTTTTTGCAAAGTCTGTTTGGTTATAACAGCCTTGAATGTATTCTTTGTTTTTATGTGTTTCTTAAACAATTATTGATATGTTTCCAGGTATGTTTAACCCCATCGTACTACATTCAGGGAATAACACCTGAGGAGAGCCAATTATTAAAAAAGACAAACTTGTTTATGATTAATAATTAATCCAATATTTTGACAAGGCACTGCCAATAACATCTGCTATTGTTTACCATAATAGCAGGGCAAAAACCTTTAAAGGGCAACCACAAGTCTGTAAAACTAATGTCGGGCAGAATAATCTAAATCAGTTATTTCTGCAGGATATGATGATGTCTTACCTCAATACCTTTGGTGTCATGGCACCTTTCTTTGAACATTTTCTTCAAAACCTACTATACACATTTCTGGGAATCGGGCATTTCATTAGGTGGTAGCTGGACGGGTTGCCAGTTTTTACACTCATAGGTGTCTAGGCTTCTAGTCCTCACATTATCTACCCTGCTGATCGTCTGATGACTGAATCATACTCATTGCCTACAGTTTTATCTTTAATGACATCTCTTGAATGCCCCAAGATATGTCTTGGCCATCTTTCTTGCAATCTCTCTAAAGTGTTTCTTACAGGGTGTTGGACATAATGTTAATATTTTCCTTACTACAACGCCTTTACTACCTTTGAGCTGAGTGTAGGAAAAATCTATTAAAGTATCTGATGATCAGCAGGGTAGATAATGTGGGGACTAGAAGCCTAGACACCTATTGGTGTAAAAACTGGCAACCCGTCCAGCTACCACCTAATTAAATGCCTGATTCACAGAAATGTGTACAGTAGGTTTAGAAGAAAATGTTCAAAGAAAGGTCCCATGACACCAAAGGTATTGAGGTAAAAGACATCATCAGCCATATAGGCACACGTACGGGTGTACCTGTAGCTCAATTGGTAGAGCATTGCGTTAGCAGCGCAAAGGTTGTGCGTTCGATCCCAGGGAACACAAGTACTGATAAAAATGTATACCTTGAATTTACTGTAAGTCGCTTTGGATAAAAGTGTCTGCCAAATGAATCTTTCATCTCAAGTAGTAGTTAGTTAACTGAGATATAAGTAACTTAATTATCAACAGTTTCACAGTTTGAGAAAGCCTAACTGATAATTCCATCATTAACAAACTATAAAACATTCACAGCTGAGAACAAGTCCTATCATACACCACAGGAAACTACCTTATTACTAAGCTAAGAGAGCACAAGCGGTCCTACTGAGGGCACATTCCAAAACAACAAACAATTTTTGTGTTTACCAAATGAAGGAAGAAAGACATTGCTTCACAAAGTAATAAGAATGTATTCTAGCCTGAGGCTGGAAGGAATTGTTTTTATATTTTTGATTTTCAAATTAGCTTAGGAGAATAATCTCAACCTTCTTTAGTTTATTGTTTGTTGTTCATAGGTGGGCTCTGTGGACAACAAGACAACTTATGATCATGAGGGATATAAAGGTTTTAATTTAATATTAAACGGACAATCTGTACAGGAATGTAAAAAAGTTAACATAAGTGCAGAGCAGCAACATTAATCACATTACATAATTTAGGATGAGTTATTGACTGAAATAAATACTGATAGCCATGAATAAATAAACCATGATTTAACTAATAAATTAGATAAATTATACCAAATTCAAATTGTTTTCATTTGTTTTGTTTTTTTTGTTTGTATTGTGAGAATATTTGGTTTGTGGAATAAACATGTAATGGGCCAAGATTTTACATTGCAAACTCTTTCTTTGAATTTCCTATACTTCTGTGGAGCTCAAAAGATTATATTTTGAAGATGAACTTTTAAGCTCCAAACAAAAGTTTAGATGTATACAGATCCCAAATTAAATATTGCATTATGATGTTTGGTCATAAAAAGCTGCAAGATATTCTTTAAAATAACATCTTTCTTTCACAAAGAAAGCTAGTCATTTGAAATTGATAAAGCATGAATAAATGATGACAGAATTTTCATTTTTGGGAAAACTAATACTTTAACAGTTTACAAAAATACAATTTAAAGTACTTTGTTAAATGCTTATTGACAACAGCAGAACAAAAGTCACTCTACTTATGTACTAATTATCATAGAGGCTTGCAGAAACAGGGATATGAAAACATTAAACTCTGTGTATGGTATTAAAAACTTCACTTTGCAGCTCAACCACCATCCATCAAACATGTCATGCATATTTGATTTGGAGGTCAGATAGTAGCAGCAAGTGGAAACATTCCCTAATTTAAACCCTCACTCACATCTCACATCTGTGACTTGAGCACAAATTGTTTCTTTGAGTGTTAGTCTGTGGGTTGCTATAGGGACTTATATAGATATGTAATACTTTCATGATGACAGTGCATAATCCCCAAAACATGTATTTCTTCCCCCTCTCTGTTCTTTCATCTAATGACTTTCCATTTGAACAGACATTAACCTTCTAAGGTGATTCCGTACTTGTTGGTACAGAGGAATAAATCGGCAGTCCAACAGATAACTGAATTTCGGTGTAGCTGTGCTGCTGTGGATGGTCATGTCAGCCTTCCCCTGCTGAAAGAAAACAAGCTAATATGAACATACTTGTGTTCGTTATATCCCATTCAGAGCAGATACCTATTTTCTATGTTTTTCTGTAAGCAGCCTCCGGTTTGACCATTACCTCTCACTGCAGAAAGCAGTACATCCCTGGTCACCTTTTAAGGCACATGCACAGCGTTGACCTCCTTTGCTGCCCTCGGCAGAACGTCGTGGTCTCTGAAAACCTCTGTAATTTGAAATGCCATATGGGACAGTGTGCCTGCCAACACACAAATAGGGATGGATTACAGAAGACACAACTATGGGGTTGCTTGAAGGAGGAGACTTCTATCAGAAAAAACTTGCTGAAAGTTGAAATCAGAGAAATACACAACCCACAAAAAGAATGGGACTCTAAACCATGCACACTGTGGACACAGACAGTATTTGCAAATATTTTTTTAATATTTGCAAATCTGAGCAGCTTATTATATGCAGATTCTGTGTTGGCATGCTCATGAGCAGAATGCTGCTTTGCAGTTATAACATATTACCACATTTTCTCATAGTGTCACATACAATGCCAATTACAATAAAGCCACAAACACTGACTGTAAAACATCTTACCGCAATGCCACAAAAAGAGAAAAAGTAAATGAGGTGCAGAGGGTCAGGATAAAGGCAGACAAAAATAAAACAGCAAGATGTAATAGACACACAAAAACCAGTGGCAGCACATGGATACTATAATGATTTGATCTCACAATCAGTTAAAGAAAATTCCAGGCAGCAAAACAGAATTCTCACCCAAAGGTATTTTAATACAAAATTATTCACAAGAATCAACATGACTAAAGAATTCTGTTTCCCATATCGCTTGTACAAAACAAATTTTAAAGGTTCCAGCTCAATAAGCACTTTTTGACAGACAATTTGAGGAGCTTATTAATTACATAATGTGTCAAAATTGTACCACCTGAAGGAATTGCCACCCTGTTTGGGCTGTGGCACTATGTAGTTTTAAAGAAACACCTTAATAGATTACTGTTCGGTAATTTATACAATTTGGAAAGCAAATGGCATTAAGGCTCAATAACGCTTTGGACATCTGTACCCAAAAAACTATTGGCTTTGTCCGCTAAGAGGTAGCATATTTTCACAAACATACTGTCATGCAAGAATTTCTTTGATCTATAGCCATTTTCTATAGACACCAGGTTCTTAGACAACTGATTAAGAATATTAATTAATTTAAATGCAGAAATACTGTATGGGTTTTCTTCCAATGTTTCCAACCTGGTTTAAGATTTTAAATGTGTTGACCTACATTTTAAGATTTCTGAACTCAAACATTGATTTCTTAAAAACTGAACATGTTTTTCATTTAGTTTAGTTTACAGTCAAACAATTTACTAAAATGCAAGAAAGCCATATTTTAAAAATGCTAAAAATGTTTCAAATGTTTCAGTTTTTTGAGAAGCAGAATCTGTTATTCACAGGAACTTACTCTGGTGTATTGATCCAGATAATATCCAAGTGACAGTAGTAAACGCACTCCTTGTCTTTGTATGTGTAACACGTGCATCTCTTGGCTCTTCTGCATGGTTTTAGAAGCTGGCACGTATAACCTGGTGATTTATTAGCAGAATTGCCAACCGTTTCCGGAGTCTCACTTGATCTTTTAGCGATTAAATATTGCGCAGCGGTTTTCACAAGCGCATCGTGACGAGTGGAGGAAAAATCTGAAAATTAAAATGCTTTAATTAGAGAAATTCCAATTATATACATTCAAGTAATTTCTTAATTACTCCCATTTAATCCCTGAAATAACAGTCAAATGCTTAAATATAGTATACATATTTTATTAATTATATTGCGAATACGTTTGTTTAATTAATAACTGTATTTTTAACTGTAAAAAGCCCAGATTTTGTCACAACACAGCTTTGTAGTTTTGAGATTTTCTGCATGTGATTATATCCAAACTCACCGTTGTCCATTGCGGCTGTAATTCCAAACAAAAGCAAAACTCCCAATTGTATAAATGACATCTTGGCCATCCCCGATATTCCAGAAAGTCTCTGTGAACCGGCAATCAACTTAAAATCCAGGAAAGACAGCGTGATCCAGTTGCAGTAAAAGGTAACATGTTGGGCGTTATTGGATTAATTGCGCATGGCTCCACAAAACGTGTTGTTTTTCAGACTTGGGGGGAAAACGTTTTATAGTGTTCACCTCTCAGCCTGTGACGCCCCACCATCACCGAACTGCTGGTTGCCTTGAAGCACTACAGCTGAATCAATTACATCACTGTCTCTCACGCACACAAACAAATAATAACAACATAAAAAGAAACAGAACAGGCACACTAATAAGCATCCTTTAATAGGTACAAATGTCTAAAATCAGTTAAATCCCTACTTTGTTGTTTTTAACATTTTATTCTGCAGGTTATAATTTCCATCTATCTTTACTATTGAGTGCCTGTTGTTCCAGCTTGTAATGTCTTTAAATGCTGTTAACAGTCCAAATATGCTTAAGGGCTGTTAAAATAGGATTTACTGCCAAAGTGATCTTTTATATTCTGAGTTTTTTTAGATTCTTTTATATTTATTCCACACCATATTTGCCCTAAGAGGAAATCCTGCAATGCACAAGTGGGACCACAAGACATTGGATTTTAAAATGCCCCGTCTACAAATAAAATACATTTTGCTATGCATTCAAACTTAATATATAAAGAATGGCAGAAAAATGCCATTCTATCTCATTTAATACTTTTAGTGTGTCTATTCATTGTTAATTGTGAATGTGTATGTGAGAAAAAGTATAGCAATAATATATGTGCAGTAATTAGCTAATTTTGGTCCAGTACACCCTTCATCCACTTGAAGTTCTCACTCTGGAGGGAAAACCCTTTGAAAGGATTTGAGTGTAGGGATAAGCCCTTTAGAATGGAATGCAGGGTCATGTAAAAGGTGAATATGCAAAGTATGCAAGTTGTGAACCCCCAGGTGATGATTTTATTTGCATATAATGTAAACCTGACAGTATTATTTTATAACATGCATAACATGCGTAATATAAAATTAACTATACAATCATGTTAGTTTTTTTAAATACTTTCTAATACTAGAGGGTACCCTCTGATCCTTTGTGTTAGACCAAAATTTAGTCACTGAAATTTCCCTTTTTGTTTCAATTTTGAAAATAAAGCCGAATAAATAATGAAGCAAAGTAAAAAAAAATCAGCAATAGATAGTTGCTGCCCAAAAAAATAGTCCTACCCAAAAGAGCATTTTAAGAACAAAACCCGAGAAATTCAGTCTTGAAATAAAACATCTAAACTATGTTGGTGTGGTAACCCTGGTATAAGTGGAATAATTGACTCGACTGATTAATTGAAGTTTGCCTTGCTGTAAGTGGTTTGTGTTTGTGCCTCTGCTTAGCCTTGCTCCGAATTTCTCTTCTCTCTACTTTCATTTCTAATTATTCCTTGGTTTCTAAATTGCTAAATGTAATTTGTTGCTATATTGATTATATGGTATTGAATTAATCAGATACTGCTAGCTTTGGATTGTTATCCTGTATAGATAAACAGTCCCGTTACCATCATGCTAGCTGGTTAGCTTGTTTTCTGTGTCTTTTTTCTTGTTTCATCTATTTCGAGTTCATCAACTATGGTAAGTCTAAATAAATCAACAAACACTGTCAGTTATAGCATCATCTCTTGTCATTGTTACATGCACTATTTGGCATGTTTAGCGTAGCCCTCTCTGTCAGCACTGATGGTTTTACATGTGATAAATGAAAGGAAATAATTATACATTGTTTGGTTACGGTTGCAGACCCTGAGTCCCTGATTATAAAAATTTTTGTTTGGTTTTCAGTATGTCCAAGGCTACATTGCTACCTCTTCACTTCTCCACCTAAGCGTCGATTATACTTTCTATCTGGTCCAGAAAGAGAGGCTATGGACATCAGTGAATCCTCTTGAAGCTATAGCTCAGGAGGCCTTTTGAGTTAAAGTCCTGTTTCGTTTCTGCCCGTTCCGTGTTTTCCAGATCCTAAACAATTTATTGTTGAGGTCAATGCTTCTGTTGTCGGTAGGCATAGGTCTCGTCTCAGTGTTTTTCCCCAAGGATGGGAAGATGCACCCTTGTGCCTATTTCTCCCACTGGTTGAGTCTTGTGCAATGTAACTATGTCATTGGCAACCGGGAGCTGCTGGTGGTCAGGCTGGCATTTGGTATGTGGCATCACTGGTTGGAATATCGGCGCAACCCTTCTTGGTCTGGAGAGACCACAAGAATCCAAGAAACCGCTCCTGGTTTCTTTGGGAAAACTTTTGGTTGTATTAGCATTATAAAACTTTTAGAGGTTTCCACGTCAACATCCAATCTAATTCCATATGCAAAACAGCATGCTGGAGAACAAAGAGAGATTTTCGCTCAGAGAGGATTGGATCCCACAACTTTCCAGGCTTTGAAATCCTCACAATTTAAAGACAACTGTCCAAGAACACAACTCTTCTTGCTCTCACTGCTTCCCCTTTGCACCTGGCCATCATCTACAGGTCATCCTCTACACTCCTTTAGGAACTTTTTAACAGGATAAGAATGCTAAGCTATAAGTTCTCTGCAGACCTCTAAGCTTGTGCCAGGCTGCAGCCTAGTCTTTCCATTAATCAAAGAACTCTGCATCAAACTGATTTCCTCTGTAATTAATACAACATCCAATAAAGATCTACTGGAGCCCTAACTAACTGAATCAGGACACTTTTCTTAAATGGGCAAGACATGCAAGTATCATACTTGGTCTTAGTAATTAAAGCACTAACTATCATTAGCCCTTTCACTGAGGTTGAAATTAAGAAACTGATGGTTTGTTCAGGCTGTTGAATCTGCTAATTTTTAAAAAACCTTATACTTTAATTTTTTTAACCTCTTTCAATGCTAAACTGTACGCATGTTGTGTGTATGTGTATGTTAGTAGTATGTGTCTAATGTAGTTAATAAAGTCTTGTTTGTATCAAATATGATGTTGTGGTGGTTCATTCTCATTACCTGGCCTTACTAATCCTGCTGATCTTTGCTACATGCTCTATAAGAGCATTAAATCAATTAATGAAGATTTTTGCATATAATTGATTGATCCCAATAAATTATTAAACTATTATTAAACTGTTTGGGATAATATTTATTTCCTTTACACAGGGAATGGTGGGCAAATTAGATGCAAATGGTGGTGCATCATTATTTGCCCAAGGAACAACTCCAGCCATTCTCTAGTATAGAAATTATTTAAAAACCAACAACATGTATGCTTGATCCTATACCTACCGGCCTGCGGAAAGAGATGCTTCTTGAAATTATTCCACTACATACTATTATTAATTCCTCATTGGTGTTTGCATATGTCCCAAAAACTTATAAGCTGGCTGTAATTAGACCTCTTATTAAAAAAACACAACTTGATCCCAGGGAACTAGTAAATTACAGACCAATCTCTTAATTTCTCCTTATTTTAAAAAGGTTTGATAATGTGGTGGCCTCGCAGATGTTTTTCCTAAAACATTTGGTCATGATTTAGACCATATTATAGTACAGAGACTGCTCTCATCAGAGTGACAAATGATTTGCTCTTGTCTACGTAACCTTAGCACAGCCTTTGGCAACTACTACAGCATTCTTTTAAACTTATAATTTTAACCCTTTTTAACCCTTAAACCTGAAAGTAATGTTGACCAAAGTCTTTCACATGGAACAACCTAAAATACTGTCTTACTATTGATGTATGCTCTATGAAAACAGAAAAGTTAATTCGTACAGTCATGATATTATTGATTATTGCAATGCCTTACTAGGTGGCTGCCCTGCAGGTTTTGTACAAAAAGTATAGCTGGTTCAAAATGCAGCACCCAGAGTTCTTACAAGAACGAACAAGTATGGCCATATAACCCGGTTTGTCAACACTGCACTGGCTGCCTATCAACCATTGTATAAAATTCAAAATTTTGCTGATTACCTACAAGGCCTTAAATGGTTTCGCTTCTCAGTACATGAGCTCCTTACAGACTAGTATTACAGTCTACTACAGAATAGACTAGTATTACAGTCTATAACAGATGAGTCTATCCCCCAAAATTAGTGTTATTACCATAAGCCTCTTCCAAAAGGCAAATGAGGAGATGTTGCTACACTTTTTTACATTTTTAAAGTTTCCCAGAGAAATGATTTCAGATACAGTTCTTATGAAATAATGGTGCTCAATATAACTTTATCTGATGTAAATGTTAAATCAAGTTTGTCATTTCTGCTACTTTACACAGGCCACCAGGATACCACACAGACTTTATCAAAAAATTTGCTGACTTTTCAGCAGAAGTATTATTGGCCACAGATCAATGATTTTAACATCCATGTGGATAATGAAAAAGATGTTGGGGTTGGCTTTTAAAGACATTTTAAACTGTCAGGGTTTTATATAACGTGTCAAGACCCACTCATTGTTATAATCATTCTTCAGATTAATACTGTCCTATCTACTGGCCTCTTACTGGCCTCTTACATGTCCCAAAATCTGGCTGTGATCAGGCCTATTCTTACCTTACTTATTTACCATATATTTCAAAAATACTTGAAAAAGTGGTGCCTTCACAGATGTATTCATTCCTGGAAAGAAACTGTATCTGTGAGGATTCCGACCATATTATAGTACAGAGACTGTTCTTGTCAGATTGACAAATAATTTGCTCTCGTTAGCTGATTGTGGCTGCATCTCTCTTCTAGTTATACTCAACCCTAGTGCAGCCTTTGACACTATTGACCACAGCATTTTGACCACCCAAGACTCTGGGTGTCTTTTTGATAGCAATTTGTCCCTTGAAAACCATATTTCCATTATTTGTAAAACTGCATTTTTCACCCAAAAATATAAAAATTGCAACACATGCCCTCTATATCAAACAACGAAAGTTAATTCATGCATTCATGACATCAAGACTTGATTATTGCAATGTCTTACTAGGTGGCTGTATTGCAGGTTTAATTAAAGAACTCCCACTAGTTAAAAATGCAGCAGCCAGAGTTCTTAGAAGAACAAAAAAGTATGACCACATTAGCCTGGTTGTGTCAACTGCCTATCAAATATCATATTAACTTTAAAATTCTGCTGTCCTGGATATTGAGGTTTGGCTGGTTTGGCTGGTAGGCAGCCCTCGTATGAGCTCTAAAGAAAAGCTGTGCAACTTCGAGCTCCCTTCAGCCGGCGGCTTATTGGGGTGAGCCTCAGTCTCACTCTGAGTGAGAACTGTGATGCTCCCTATGGGCAGCTTCAGCGGCTGAAGCTTTTTCATGGCAGGCCTGTTGCGTGAGCCAGTTATATGCTGAAACTAGACTGATGAGCACACACATGCACACACAAAGACACACGCACACACAAAGACACCCGTTTGCACCTTACTTGCAATACCTGCACAATAAACCGCTGCTATTATTACATTACAGCTGCTATGTTTACATATAAACTGCTGCTATGTTTATAATGCTATGTTTAAACTGTTTACAATGTTTACAATGTATACTCATGCTGTGTTTACAATGTATTCTTGTACTGTGTTTACAATGTATACCTGTGCTATGTTTACAATGTATTCTTATGCTGTGTTTACAGTGTAAACTTATGCTGGGCTTACAATGTATACTTATTYCATGTTTACACACATAGCACTATGGTTACGTACAGAACATTATATACCATACACTGTTCCATAACGTAGGGCTACTGTTGTCTTGCACTCATGTTTGCACTGAATGTTTGTTTGCACTGAATGTTTGCACTCGGTATATGCACTTTATATAGTCTGTGTCCCGTCCATAAGTGTCCTGTGGTTGTTGTTTTTATTGCACTATGTACTGTACTGTGTATAGTTGTAATGACAATAAAACCACTTGAACTTGAACTTGAAATATTTTTAGCCTCTGGTCTGATGACCGATCTGTGTGGAACATACTGTTGGAATTTATTCTCAACTACTGAATTTGCTAGTGCTGAGCCAGCTGTGGTGAATCACACAATCATGCTCTTTAGAAGAAAATATGCGTTCTGCATGCATTCTCCAGGTGCCTTCACAGAGCAAAAGCTAAAACTCCTAGAGGCTTTGAAATGTATTATTAGTCACAGCACACGTGCACGTGTTGATAGATGTAGTGTGAGGATGCAGGAAATGTCTGGGGTTTTTATTGCGTGTCAACAGAATTGTAGGCAGCTGTAGGCACGAAACTAAAAATGTTTACTTGTGTTTTAAGTTTTAAGTGTTGGGGGGGTTCATTGGCTTGTTAATATAAATGATGCAATGTTATGTCCAGGTAAGTGGGTGCTATCTAGAAGATTATTATATGCCGTTTGCACATTTGTTCAGTTTACTGCCACAGTAACTTCTGCACCCACTTACCCACTTAGGTGTCTGCTGGGCCTTTGCAAAGTGTTTTGCTTTCTCACAGTGGCCAAACCTCTTACAATTTTTATTTGTCATATGGGAAAATGTCATTTTTTAATATTAAAGGAATAGTTCACCCAAAAATGAGTATTCTTTTATCATTTACTCACCCTTATTTTATTCCAAACCTGTAAGACTTTTTTGCTTCTGAGGAACTCAAAAGAAGGTATTTGAAGAAGATATAAGATATAAAAAGATAGAAGATTGGGTGAACTATTTTTTTAAAGTCTCACCATAATATAGAGTAATATAGTCTCCACCATAATATAGTGTGCTAGTGTGTACCTCTTACTCAAGTTTAATTACTAACTTTTGTTCATCATCACTGCTGCTATTACTGTCCTAGTGTTCTAGGTAACTATTATTGTCTGAATAGAACAGTTTAGGTTCTGTTCAGTTCCTAGCTGTGGCTATGGGACATATTTAATTTGTCTAAAGCATTTGATTGAGGTATTGGCCAGGATGATGGGATCATACTTGTGCTGACCACCTCTGTTGAAGCATCTCAGTGGTTTTGCAATACACTGCCTGATACAGCTGTGCTCCTCAGTTTGTGTTGTGGAGAGATCACCTGGGCTTGGGTGCCATTTGAATAAATCCAATGGGTCATAACATTCCATGTCTATGTCTCCTTTTGGAATTCTTTTGCATGGTATTTACCAGGGCTCCTGAAGAGAACAATCATACGTTTTGAAGGATGCAATTGAAAAACCGGCACTCAAACTGGATGATATCACGTGATTACTGTGATTGGTCGAACATTTTTACCTGAAGCACCTCCCTTGTTGATCCAGGAATGCGTCGAACTAGGCAAAATCCGGTCGYGGCAGCTGATTTAGACTGTTTTAGTGTTACTAAAACAGTGTTAGAAAATAGTAGAAAAGACAGGTACTGACATTTTGCACTCAATGCACACAGAAGATATGAGACACTTGATGTTCACTATTTTGCCATAAATTGAATGCATCGCTATGTCATCTGTGTTCAAGATATCAATAATCTGTTGACAATTTAGCATCTTCAGTATCTCTTCTTTATTTTTACCAATTTTGAAGTGACTTGGGAAAATTTAAGAGGACTCAAACTCCGTTTTAAATGTGACACACTTCTTGTTGCCAGTTGGTGGCACTGTGACCATGACTCACAATAATCATATCAATGTCATCAGCTGGTAAATCTCAGCTTTCTGGCCAACAAAGTGTAGTGCCTGAGACAGATAAGCCACAAAATTAATATAACTTTTTATATTAATATAACTACACATACCTCACTCCACAAACTAACTATGCTCTGGGGTGTCTGTAGAACTACCCCCCAAACTGCAATTAACACCCAGATGCAGAATGAGGCCTCCAATAACCATAGTAGTGCATAGCATCTAGATAAGACTGTTTAACAACCCAAAGGAATGTAAAAAGATTCACTCTCACTTCATTTACTTTAAGACAGATAAAGAAACTATTTTTTACTTGTGTGTATATTTACATGCAAATGCACAAAGTAAACACATATAAACACGTCTTTTCATGGTTTTATTTTTTCCTCATATATTCTTCTGTGCACATTTAAATGTTTTTTAGTTTATCAAGATCACATGTTTGATATTTATGAGTTGAATTTTTGATTTCTGAACATTAATGTCCATTACATTTTGATAACTTTGATTAATATTAACATTATAAGATTTTAAGATTAACTCTAAGATTATAAGACTAAAGGTTTCCACCTTGACATATTATATGCAAAACATATTATAACATATTACATGTATTCCCACAAGGACTCATAACATACAACAATGACAAACCGTGGTTTACAGTAAAACTGAGACAGCTTCATCAAGCCAGGGATGAAGCCAACCTCCAGTGGATAGTCAACTTCCTGACAGACAGACAGCTAGTAAAGCTGGGAAAATTTACATCCAGCACCTGTACCAATAACTGCACCTCATCAGACCAATCTGTCGAACTCCTGAAGTCATCTGCCTCATCTAGAACGGAGATGAATCTGCTTACAGAGGGGAGGTTGCACAGCTGGGTGTCTGATGTCAAAATAACCTAGAGCTGAATGCACTCAAGACAGTGGAGATGATGGTGGAATTCAGTTATCGAATCTGTTCTTTGCACTTGAATAACTGTCTGTTATTCAGAAGAACATCTGTAAATATATACATTCTCAGAATATATTACACTTTACATTGTCTCTTGTATTTTTATTATATCTATTATTAGGCTTAATTGTCAACATATACACATTTTTTCATTCTCTACTCTGTAATGTTATTATTAAATGTCTTGACATTGTCTTGAATGTGTGTACTAGAAATTTCTATAACCAAAGAAAATTTGTTGTAAGTGCAGGCTTGGCAATGAAGCCCCTTCTGATTTCCCAAGTTTGAAGTTAATCACCTGTGCTGCACTTCCTGTTGAGTCACCTGTGACTCACAATAGTTATAGCAGTTTCATAACACCCCCACACCAAATATTTTTTGCCAAGTTTGATGTAAATCAGTCAATGTGTGCTGTAGATATTAAAGACTTCCTGTTTCCCATTTTTGGAAAGACGTCTACCAAGTTTGCTAAAAATTACATAAAATCTTTAGGAGTATTTAAAAGTTAACAGTTGTTTGCAAACTTTTTCTTGGGCGGAGTAAATGGGTGTTAGTGCAAACGTTGTTCTAGGTTGACATGACCGATGCACGTATTAAGTTTGCAGGTGTGTGCAAGTATATTTGATACACCCTGCCCCCCGCCTCACCCATGTGCCAACCTTTGTCTAAAATGTGAGCCAAGTTTTGAGTTTTTGAGCATGTAAAGGGGACCAGGGGCTCCAAAATCCTTGTAATACCTTAAATAAAATAAAAATCCCAAGGAAAAAATAACAGGGCTCTTTGCACATTCAGTGCTTGGGCCCTAATAATCCAAAGAAAAACAATAGAACCCTTCACACTTTCAGTGCTTGGGCCCTGAATAAGAAATAATTATATAAAAATAAAGAAAAAAAACCATAAAAACAATGTGATACATGGTATTATTGCAAATAATGTTTTCCAATAATTGCTTGCATTTACAATATCAATACTATCTTTAGAATAATTGTGTGTAATAGTTTATTCTAACTATTATATTCATAGCTCTATTAATTATTTGTGTCAATTTAAGTAAGATGTATATTACCGAAATATGTTAAAGTATTCGTTGTTGGGATTGTAAATTGACAGATATATTCATATCATAAGTAAGTAGGTATATTTTAAATTATAACATGAAATCATCACGCTGTAAATACTAAAGGACATATCCATACATCCCAGGGTCAATGATTTATGTAAGAACAAAACAGCCTTCTCAGAACATACAAAATATAGCATGACAAGTGTCTGTCTTGACATAATATTGTTATTATTAACATTTTTAATAATAATTTGTCTCCACACATGTAAACTTCCTCAGAGCAAGCAACAATGAAAGATATTTAAAGTTGTATATGATAAAATAATTTGAGTGATGTCAAACTATTCCTGTGAGTGGAAAATTATTTTCATAAAATCATAAAAAAATCATAAAATTATTTTCTTATTTTGCATGGATTTAATGATAAATGAGAAAGAAGTCTCTTTCTCTTTTGAAAGTTGAAAGATTGAAAGTTATGATCTCTTGTCGCCACCTTGTGAAAAGAACGTGTTATGTCACCCTGTGGTATCAGTTATATTTTTTATTTGCATATACCCCTTAAAATAACGCACAATGTACCGTATTCGTATGAAGAAATTTTCCGTACTATGGTTCCTCTGTCACATACAATCACCACTAAATGACATGTCAATATAACCTTGGGCAGATATATAATTATGAATTTTGTCCCAGCTGTAAATATATCCAGACTGACATGGACAAGGACATTTAGCGCTGTCTCGAAGAATAAACTTAGAATGTATCATGCAGTATACTTTAAAAGTATCTTTGAAAAGTATGATTTGCAATGATTAAAATATGATTAAAACAGTAAGATTAGCAAAAGTCGTCTAGGTCGAAGGTTTGTTAAATACCTGTAAACACCTACACCCACTGTGCCTGGACAACAAGCTTTATTCCCCTGTGCTACAACCGTGTGGGCTGCAGCTGTGTCAGTTCCCTTAAATAAAGCATTTGTTTATTTTGCCCTAAAGAGGAAAACCGGAAATATACTGCACCTTGCTTACTCTGGCCAAAGGGTGTTACTATAGAAGCACCCTGATACTGATTTGAGGATGCCATCTGTAGAACAGAAAATCTTTAGCTGGTACTTGGGTCTTGGATTCAGGGACAGTAGGCCTGCTGGTTGAAACACCTGCTGGGTGTGCCGATAATATTGATCAAACAAAAAAAAGAACTGATCACATTCTGGCCTCATCACATGCATGTGTAGACATTTCTCAGCCTACACCTAGACAAACAGTGACTATAATAGAAAACTGGTTAAATGTCTATATTCACTTTAATTATACTTGATTCTTTTATATTCTGATATAAATATTCTACACATTTCCCCCTTTGGGACTTTTTTAAACCTTCATTGACTTTACCCAGAGTGCAGTTTCATAATTCAGTCTCCCCAGTAATACTATCTAATGGCTAAACTAGAGTCATACAGTTTTATTACTAATGACTGCATTATGCAATGGCACGTTGGAGGAAATCGGGA
Source organism: Ambastaia sidthimunki (assembly GCA_036877625.1). Taxonomy (NCBI): domain Eukaryota; kingdom Metazoa; phylum Chordata; class Actinopteri; order Cypriniformes; family Botiidae; genus Ambastaia; species Ambastaia sidthimunki. The sequence goes on from JAZGTK010006003.1 coordinate 18,928, forward strand.
GCAAACTTCTCCCTTAATGCTTGACTAGAAGAGTAAAAGATCCTGTCTCCCTAATCCTTTCATTCAAAATGAAAGTATTATGAGCATGCATTTTGGTTCAATTCCTGTGATTGTTACAGTTTTGAAGAATACATCGAATTAAAATACATTATAACATAAAATAAAATTAATTTGAATATTAAAAATAATTAATTTGAATAATTCATCAAAGTAGTAAATAGTGAGGAGAGGTTAGGCAAGCACTTACACCCAAGGCATGGCTCATCTTTATTAATCGTTTTCTTTGTCCTCATTTGAGGTGCTTGAACCCTCACACCATCATTTCCCTGCTCAATTTTTGCAACACTTTTCTCAAGGATTTCAAGACTGCACTTTATCTCCCTGTATTGTTAAACTTTCCTCCTTCCCTTTATCTATTTTGTCTGTTTCAGATTTTTTTTTCTGATCTTACTCCGGGAGCTTTTGCAGTGATTTAGACATCATTATCTGCCAATAATCAGTCTTTGTGCTCTGAAACAGTGCAAAGAAAACATACCAAAGCTTGAACCTTAATGGAAGGTGTCTAAAGTAGGTGTCTGCAGTGTCTAAAGGTTGCCCATTTAAATGCACAATGTGAAAATCCATTCAGAGTGACTTCAGAGTGATTCCCCGAAGGTAGAAGTCCTGTGTAGAATTTTCAGCAGAGAGTATTCTAATTTTGAGCTGAATGCACCCACAAAGGCTGTGACGCCTAACTTAATACAATTACCTCTAGCTTAATCCTGATCAAAACATGGTCTGGCATCAACCATCAACACTTACTGTTCTACTTTTAACCAGCTTATCAATTATCTCCTGGCGTATGCGTTTTCCGAGAGACATTGGCTTTTCCAAGACTTACAATCACTTGTAAATTATGTTTTCAGTGAATATAGGACATATTGAAAAGCTGGTTATAAGAATGTTTTAAGCATATCACAAGTGATTTATATAATGGTTAACTGTCCTAATATATAACTGTGTAACAATATTCTTGTAATAACAGGTGTCTGCACATGATTTCTATTATCTGTTGAGCAAAGAATGCAAAGAAAGTTTGTTATGCAAGGACTGGAATATGCCAATTGCCAGAAAATATAATCTGCAAGTGCATATTCCACAACCCTTTGAAGTTGAAATAAAAAACGACTAAATATAAAACAAAAGGCAATCGTTTCACAAGTTATTTTAGTCTTGTTAAACTGTGCAATAAAGCACAATGTGTTTTAGAACACATGTTTGCAATTGATGTCTGTTATTTTTGAACAGTGCAATGTTTGCAAAGAACTATTCTAATTAGAATAAATGCCATATACTTTCTGTAACGCTCATTTGTAATGCAAGGACGAAGACACGCTGCCAGTTGCCGAAAACCGCTGTCAGTTTAATTGTGAATTTGGACAAGGTAAATTTCCAAACGAGTAAGCAAAAGGTTTTCTCATTGAACACAGAGATGTCTCAGCAAAGTTTTCAGAGTAGTCCTAAAGACTCTTCTATTTCCTAACTTCTTTTCTCCCATTCCATATCATTTTGTAATGTAATTTTATGGTTTTATTGCAAATCCTTTATACTCCTGTCCTATACAATTTTATTTATTTTCCCTAGCGCTATTTCATGAAAGCTGAAAAAGCTTAATGTTAGTGCCTGTACTGGTACCTATCATGTTAATTGACAACATGTGATATAGTTTCAAAAGTACATCTTGCTTTACTAGGCACAATACACTGTGTATGTCACTTCTGCCTTCTCCCCTCCTTCTCACCTCCCCCATTATATATACCTAATGTTACTGCAGAATGGAGTAATGACTCAGTACATTATAAGTCTAAGTACATTTCGTTTATTTATACCTCGCACTGTTCAAAAAGTGGTGATTTTTTCTTTCAGTTGATAGTGTAAATTGACTTTCCCTTAAAAGATTCTTCATGGGTTACGCAGCTCAAAATCGCTTGCATGATGATGTAGAAACGCTTGTTTGAACTAGAAACGTCATTTTACATTGCAATGCTTACCAACACTGAAATCTTGCTCAAAAATGTTTTTTGCTAATTTGACGTTCCAGTGTAGTTTAATGACTAATTGTTCCTTGCCTACCGATTTGTCTTACTAGAATTACATTTCGTGTGTTATGCTGCTGTAAAAGACAAAAATAAGTTTGTAATTACTGTTCTAACTAGATGCTGTACTGCTTAAAACATTTCAATTGATAAATACATTGACTGGCTAGTTTTAAGCTCTATTGCACTGACAGACAACACTGCAAATACTTGAAAAATGCGTTTCACCTAGTAACACGCTTGTTTCGACTGGACTTGTTATATCCTTTCATTGCACTGCTCAGTAACACAAAAATCACTTGCACATATATTTTTTTCTACTTTGTCAGTTCGTCTTTCCAATAAATAAAAGCGTAAGCTGAACTTGTTTACCGCTTTTATGATCAGATGTTTCTGTTTCTCGTGCTGTTTTACACAAAAGCGTTAACTTCGCCTTTAAGCACTTGTTCCTAATTCTTGTTGTTATAGTTGT
>JAZGTK010006004.1:0-21473 GCA_036877625.1 Ambastaia sidthimunki
CATGTCGTAGTCCATAAGAGCAACACCACAGTGGTCTCTTATATAAATCAAAAACCAGGGAGGGCTGTGTTTGTTCCCCCTGTTTAGACTGGTGCAACAGATCCTGCTCTGGGCAGAGACCAGACTGCTCTGCAGAGCAATGTACATTTTAAGGGTTTGCCAGGACCCAATTTGTCTACTCTTAGTAGCTTTGTTCTGGCCAACATGAATATGGTTCTCAGACCTAGTATCTCTTCTGGAGTCCCTTAAAAACTGAGGGGATCTTCTGTCTCAGGCTCAGGGGTCGATCTGAACAGGAAAGGCCTCACTTATTGTGTCTAGTTAAAGCTTTGAGGATCTATGTCCACCACTCAAGCCAGTGGCGTAGAACCTCTCAGCTCTTAGTCTGTCTGGGTGCTCGTAACCAAGTCACAAAACAGCACTTGTCTCACTGGATCACAGATGCTATTACCCTGACTTATGAGGCTGTGTCACCCCTGGGAATTAGAGCCCATTCTACCAGGAGTGTGGCATCATCTAAAGCCCTGTCTAGCGGAGCATTTCTAAGTGATGTTTGTGCTGCGGCAGACTGGTCTTCTCCGCACACATTCATTAGATTTTAGAGCTTAGACTTGAATTCAACCCCAGGCACTCCTAGGTTGACAGTCTCTTTTTCTTCTTCTAATGTTGTCTGGGGCAGGCCTTCACTCAGTGTGCCATTTTGGGCATTAACATTCCCCAATAGCATCAAGCTACAGCGTTGAGTTACCCTAAAAGGGAACGTCTCAGGTTACGTATGTAACCTGGTTTCCTAAAACAAGGAACGAGATGCTGCGTCACATTGCTACACTTTGGTCTTGCTTGCACAGCCTTCCTTTACGCTTAGAATCTGATGACGTATTTTCTAGGCAGCTTTTAAAGACGTGGCACGCAACACTACATTACACTCAATACTTTTTCTCATTTTTTGTAACATTTTTGCTACACACACTAAATTCTAAATGAAGGAGAACTTCCTGATTGTCTTTGAAGCGCTCAAGGGTGTAGATCAAGCACAGATCCCTGTTCTTTTCTCTTTAGCATCAAAGCATTATGTAAGAATGTCATTGATCAGTTGATTCCTATGTTTGAGCCAATAGAGGACACCAGCAAGTCCACCTTGCATCTACTGAGTATCACATAGAAACCTTTCAACATTCAAACTTACACTTTTCAATCAATTGTTTGGTCCTTCGGGAACATTTTGAACTTGAGCCAAACATCAAACATGACTGCGTTCATTAAGGCAAATGGGTCTATGCTTTTCCACATTCTTCTTATAGATTACACGAACACATGAACTTTAAATCAGTTAATTAGCGAGCATGAATCAGAATTTATAATGGGTACTGGGAAACTTCACAGGAAGCAGTGAATTTGCTCTCCGCTCTAAAGCTCAGCCACCCACTGACTGGCATACTGAAAAGGCAAATTAAACAGTGGAATGGCAAAGTAGCTTTGAGCTTTAGAAAACATGTGTGAAGTCCTCTCACGGGAATCTGCTCTGTTATGAGTTTCATGGAAGCTAACTATAAAATGATATCAGCTGGGCAAAATTCCAGCTCAACCCAGTCAATTAAGCGTGGCTAATGAAATTGAATTAGTCAGTACATTTGGATGCACCATTTGCATTTCATCTTGAGTAAAATTACTTTGAATGCAATTAAAGCAAGTAAAACTTTTTTCCCCAAAAAAAGTTTTTTTCAGAGTTTGCTGGGTGGTAATTATTTATATTATTCACACAGAACAATAAAAGGAACAATTGAAAGAAACCAGTGCAAACCATCAAATTACAAAACAAAGTTAAATTATTTCAGACCTTAGTGTTAATCACTTTTAAAAGATCTCCACTCGGTTACAAGGTTAACAGCAGCTTATTATATGTGCATCTGTGTGGTCGAGCACCTTCTGTTTTATCAAGCCAAAACCAATAACACAATTTAACTCCTGGCCACTTCATTTAGAATGCAAATATATTTGCAACCACTATGCCTGAAAACCTTATGCAGACAAATTATGTATGCAATTACCAATGCTTTTACATATCTGCTATAGTTGAATTATTCTTTGTGATTAGTGCTTGTTTTAAAGTTTTAGGTTTAAATTAGCCATGCCAGATTCCCCTTGTGTGTGTGTGACTGCATGTTTCTCTGTCTTTCTATTTTTGTTGCTCGTTTCATTACAATAACAGTCACAGACACTGTCAACAATTAAATGTTTGCTAAAATATGCTACTTAGATGCTGCTAGAGATTTAAAGACACTTTTAAGCCTGGTTTTCCCCTGCTGCTAAATATAATCATGGCATATATACTCTGTTTTGAGATGGATCTTCAGTTAACTACAGTAGTTCACATCTCACTCCAAAAAGTCAAAACTGCCCTCATTATTTTAATGCATCACTAAGAAGCAGTGTCTGTCAAATGTGTTTTGTAGGCAAATTGGTTTATTTGTTGGCACTGTGTCTACAAAAAGAAGTTTGTGTAAGCATCAATAATGCTCATCAGATTAAGAGGACAGTGATGTATAGTTTGCATGAAGAAATATTGGATGAAATTCAATTTTCAATTTTACAGGATAAGATTACTATGAGTATGTAAGGATAAATGTATGCCTTAAGGCAGCTATGTGTCAGTATGTATTCTGATTTGGTGTCGTGTTTTTGGAGCTAAGGCATAAATACAGGCCAACAGCTTGGGGTAACAATATATTGCTTGGTTTTAAATAGCAATTTTTGGCCACTTGTATAGTGAGCCAGTTTAGTTGCAATTCAACTAGACACAGCTTGTGAATGTGCAGAAATAAATCATATATAATTAGTGTAACAAACAATACAAAAACAGTATTTGTAAACATTACAGTAACACAATTAGGAACAATCAGTGTGCAACTGGTAATCAGCACAACTTGATCATGACCTCTGGTGGTTAGTTGGTGGATGTCAACTTGCATGACCCCCTCCCCACAGACTACTACAGACACTGCCCAAACATCTGAGTCATGTAGCCCTCCTAGTTGAACACACAGCTGAACATTGAACTTGACATCAAGAAGCTAACAGAGGGCTGACTGTTGTGCTGGTCTACAATTTCTTTTCTAGGAGGAAGTGGTCTGAGTTCCACTGTGGAGAGAACTGACATTATGTAACAAAATAAGCATGACCGTGATTTCACAGCATTGATTTATTTCAATGCTTTAAGGTCAATTCAATTACGGATTAATAGGGCTTTTAAAAAAAGTATTTACAAGGTATCTATATTGTGTGACGTTAATCCATATCCCAGGTACATTAAATGTTCTAACTTTCTTGAGGAGCCAGGTTGTCAATGAATTTATTCTGGTTACTTGAAATTCTATTAGAGCATAGTGACAATAGTTCACCATTCTCAAAAAAAAAATATTTCTATAATACAATATTTTTTTATTGAATATTTTTAATTAGAAAAATAGAAAAACTGAACATTAGAATATGTAGCTTAGCTGGATGCAAATGGCAATGGAGGGTCTTGATTCTTGAGAGGTTTTTTTTGTGTGAAAGTTTTAGAAAGCTTTTAATCCAACTTGAACTTCAATTCAAGGATGTAGTGGAGCTAAACCCTGGAATTAAATATCTTTAAAAAACTCTCTTACACATTGATAGTTTTAGGTTGTATGCCTTTTTCACAAGAAGAAATATAGTGTCCTATGCAACATTTTTTCAACCTACACATATAGAATTATGTGTGACTACATATCCTGACAAATCTCTTTAGAATGTTTAAGAGGATGCTAAAACATGAAATAAATCTTCTGAATCACCCAAGCCATACAAAATCATGAGGTAGCCATAAACCCTATTTATAGCTACAAATGCCATCTCCTTCTTATCCTCTCAAATAGCATGCACATCCTATACATTATATACATCTATGTACAGTACATGAGTGTAATGTGGGTGTAACTCTAAATAACAACATGTCTAGCACTACCTAAATATTTTCTCCACAGACACATCTATTAGATTTTTGGAGCAGATGATAGATTATCATCTGGGCCACAGGGGCTAGTTCTTCAGGGCCTCTGACTACCTGGGGCCTTGAGCTGAGAGGATAACACTGCAAATATAAAACCTTTTTATTTATACAGTCAAATACAGTTAAAATATGGCATGTGAAAATAAGAAAAGCTAAACCAGATAGCATACATCAACATACATGCATTTTCCACTTTTTTACGTGGAAATACTATGTGCAATACAATTTCATGTGCAATACTCCTAACAATTTAATACACTCATACACTAGACACTTCTTACCTGAAGCATTGGACACTTACAATTACATTAATGCATTTGGCAGACGCTTTTATCCAAAGTGACATTGAAGTTATACATTTTATCAGTACATGTTCTCCCTTGGAATCAAACCCACGGCTTTTTGCTACTAATGCAAGACTCTAACAGCTGGGCTACAGAAACACTAACCATTTAAACAAGCATTGAACAATTTAATAAGCATTGGTCACTGTAACATTTTGGTTTGCAACACAAACTTTCTGTTACGCAAACAAGAAACTGTTTACATCTATCTACGTCTCAATGTCTGTGTTTAAATTGTATTTTGTCAGGTAAATGTATACTCCGATTAATAGTTATGTTTTAGCCGATAGCATAGGCTGTTCTACTTTAGTTTCTTTATATAATATATCTGTATAGTTAGATTACTTTTATATGTGTAAGTTAATATGTTGAATGTGTAAGTATATATGAATATGTTATTTATATTTTAATGTGCTCCGCCATCCAGTGTTTTATGTATTTGTGTTTTAGTATTTTCTGTGCTGTTTACCAATCTTTTCTCTCTTCCAGCCTCTGACATCTCCCACTCCCTATATTTTTTTCCTGTCTACCCATTTTGCATTTATATTTCTTATGGAAAAGTGCACAATAACTCACATTTCCTGCTTCCGACATCTTCTACATGAATGCTATTTCCCTTTTAGTAAACTCATTGCTATAAACATGATCTGCAGTGTGAACATTTTATTTTGTACAGATACGATTTTGTAGACAGATGTTGTTTTTAGCCATGTCCATTTATAGCTATTGTGCCAGAATCATCAAAACAGAAACATGCTGTGTTTTCATTGTGTTAATGAACTTTCCAACTTTCATTAATAGGCTAGCCTTTGTTCTAATGCTGTAACAGGATCTACAAGACCCTTGGGTGACCTCTAGTTTAACGTGTACTGTATCTGTGCTGTGGTTGTGGTCTGTGTGTTCTGTGCAGTCCTTCCCTCATCTTCTGTAGTCAAGGCACACATTTGAAGTCAGATTGCATGAGCTGATGTCTGTTTTCATTTGCAGCAAATCCTGCTTTTTGCAAGAATCACACTCTGGTTAATTTGAAATAAATAACAGATTTATTTCTGATTTACTTTAATTGGAATAAATCTACTTTTTAAAGAAAACGTTAACTCTTCAATATCAACCTGATGAGAGCTGTAATCCTTCACCTTGACTACTTCCATCCATATTTAAATTAGACTGACTGTGTTTCATATTATATTAATAAAAGCTTTACAACCCCAGGTGCAGACTAGTGTTCTGCCTATGGTTGTTCATTATTACTAACTAACATTATTACTAATAACTAACATAATTACTAACTAACTAAGCAGTTTATAAGGGCAAATGTTAGAGATTTGGTAATTCTAAGTGTTTGTTTTTTAAGGTTTTTTATGTTGTACATTTTTTATTCACAGTCAATCTGCAGTAAACAGATCTTGTTGCTATGTCCTTAATGTTTGTAGACTCTGACACATTTAAGAAATGTCATCCTTATGGCTCTAAAGCTGATTCAAGGTGTTTTTCTTTACTTTCCATAGAATCATCACTTGTTCCATTTTTTCTATTATCTATTATTATCTGCATCTGTAGTTTTCCTTTTTCTGACTCAATCTTCAACCAAACAGTATAATGCCACCCACAGATGCCTTTAAAAGCCTTAGGAAATGCAAATAAGAGATTGGCTCAGTTTGGTTCATTTTGTCTGTTAGCTTTTATATGCCATTTAAAGTTGTCACATTTAAATTTTACTTTCTTGTCTGGGAGAACCAAAAATATTGATAACAATATCTTCTCAGGGGTATATACAGTACATAGCCCTAGTCTGTATAATTGTCAATGAAAATAGTTCAAAAACAAACAAAAGCACTACGATTTGTACAATATGTCACAAAGCAGTGCACAGACTGACAGATAGTATGAAGCGGAATATGTGGAGTGGAATGACAACAATTTTTCTCCCTGCTTTTTCAAAACACTCTGCTTTAGATTGTTTGCATTTTCCACTCCCTGCTTACGCACTACTGAGAGAAAACACAAATGCTATATTATTTTATCATATACGGATGGTACTCATCCAATAGAGAATGTGAAGCTGATGTTACACCGTGTTCTGGGTAAATGTGTTGTTTCGTCACTATATTTGGAAGATTGCACTGAATTTAGATTTTCTGTCATGGTTATTAAAATGTCACCACTGTAGGTCATGTAGCTCCTACATTGAGGATAGTCACAGTAACTCAAGGGAAGACTATTTAAAGAATATAATATATGTTTTTTTGCCTATTTTACATGTTTCTACATACACCTAGGGAATCAGATTGAGGAGGTGACGAAAAGACACTGGATAGCAAGTCTATTAACATCATTACTGATTAAACCCACTGCTCATCACTTAAAATAATCACATTGCTAAGTGTTTTTCAAAGTTTTGCATTTTGTGTGGTTTGATAGTAAACATACCTTTGCGTGTATGGCTGTCACTCGGCTTTAGCAAAATTAGCAGAGCTTACACGCAGTACTGAGTGCTAGCATGATAGTGTTTTCATGCTAACCAGAAACACTGTGAACAGAATTCTACAAAACTATAGTTTAACTAAATTATCATGCAGTGCAATAAAATAGCCTCTCTTGCCTGCAAATGATATCATGAAAATCTACAGATTTAATCTAAATTGTACAGATTTAATTTTAATTTAGATTCAAGGTAAAAATAAAACAAATGGTAAGCTGGTATCTATATTAATTTTAGTATCAGCAACAGAGGGCGATCCATCAGGGCCACATGCAATGCAGTGTGACGTAGGTTCACATATTCTATATGCTGTTATGTCTGGAAATCTATTCACAAGAAGCTTGAAAAGTTTGCCAAGGTAAATTAGATTGTCTGAACATGTGTACTCTGAATCATGAATATGTCTGATGGTCAGTCTGTGTGGCTCTATAGGAATAGTAAACAAGTAAGACTGCCTACATTTGCCCTTCTATCACCAACTTTGTTTGAAACATTTGCAAGTTACTTGTGGAGTTATTTTCTTAAAGCTTATCACACAGGTGATAAAGTAGCCAGGTCCTTTTCTTTCTGTTTACAGACATGACGTAACCACACAGATGAAGTCAAACTCACATTCCCTGCAAAATCTGAATATATAATAGTCCTATAGTCCTAGGAACTATGAAGAAGTTATTGCAGTGGAAAAGCCATTCTAAATATTAGCACTCTTGGAACACCCTTTGGCCAGTTGTTGTCTATAGGAAGTATGTCTACTCTGGAAAGAATATTCTGCGTTCATTAGAATAATTCATGGGATCCATAGGCTATAGTACCTATGGATGATCAGTGAAAAACAAAATGATGTTTTTTTGTTCTGTTGGATCTGTTGGCTATGTTTAATCATTGATTTGCCCACAGACAGACTGGTGTCCTCTGTCAAAAGTAACTGCTTGAAACATCGATTACTATCAGCTTCCTGTTCCATTAAGCCTTTTTACTGCAGGACTTTTGTCCTTGATTTGTCACAACTATCATCACATTGAAGGACTTCAAACATTTCCTAGAGATGTTTGTATGTGTGTGTTTTTGCTTTCAGTATGCTATACAAGTTTAGTTATTATTCCCAGTATGTTGAGGAACACGGTGGGCTGGGGGGTCGTCTTACAGTCTCTATTCCTGATGCAATCGGGTGACATACTTCAGCACCAGATGCTTTGATGTTTCCACTGCTGTAATATGTGCTGTGAAGTGGAACATAAGAGAGCCTCTATTTATTGAAGAAAGACAGAGTAGTAAGGAATAGGGAGAAGGAAAACTGAGCTGCAAGGAGAGGTGGTTGTAGACAGAAGCCAATATTTGTCATTAAAATAAATGAGAAACAAACTGATTTTATTCATCTAGAGCAAGGCTTAGATTAGTAAGACTATGATTTTGGCTCACCGATCAATGGCCCACAGACATTACTAAGGAGCTGATACATCTTGCAAAATATTTCTAAATTGAATAAATATCCCTTCACCCCTTCTAAACAAGCTGATTATCTGGTTTCTTAAAGACTAATGTATCCTAAAACTAGGCAGACAGCACAAATCAATAACCCACAGGTTAATTTCACACTCACCACTTTTGTTTACTTGTGCTACAGAGACTAAAACAGTAAATTCTGACCTTTACTTTGCAGATTAAAGTTAAGACAGTAATTATAAAAACAGCAAACATGTCAGCTGCCACTCTTGTTAGCATGGGTAGGGGTAAGGTTATGGAGATAGTACAGATTGATGTATCATGTGGCCTATTTCCAGCATAGGCTTCATCTTTTCCAATGAAAGTTTTGAGGTGAAGGCCATGACAGTTAAATCACATTAGAATGCCAAAGGTTCTGCTTTAATAGTTGCATAAAGATGGACAATAATGAATATCAGTTGCATCTTTTTTGAAAAAAGTTTGTAGTACAAAGCACAGAGAATTTTTTCTAAAATAGAATTTCCTCTTAAAACATTTTAAGTCATTATTGTTTCAGATTCATAATTATTTTTAAATTGTACATAATTAGTACAGTTAATAAAACGAGGTTAGGTTGGTCGTTCAATTGTTTCCAGTAAACAAAGGTACAGTGCATGCCCAGTTCTTAAATAAATGAAAACTTATGTGCAGGCTTGTCCTTCTTTATTAAAATAACAGATCATACAAATTTATAGCATAATAACACCAACAATAAACAGATCCTAAACAACTATCTATCAGCTGAACGCTTTTAATCGAAGGGCCCTTTGAATTAGTTATTTCTGAGCAATTCTCTGGCTGAGAAAATTAACACAACAACATGGCTGCCATAATTGTTTTCTTTTCAATGTCCCCCGCGTAGACATCATTTATTTCATTTGGAATGCACTAAATAAACCCAACCCCTGCTGTGTCTAGTTTGCACTCTCTTCTTTACTTAATGTGTCTGAATTTGTTTTGAGGGAATACATGAAAAACAGAAAGACACTGTCACATTTGGGCTTTCACAAGGAGTCTTTGACTGGTTAACTTGTATCAAATAAAATCTTTTTCCCTTTGGTGAACTATGTGAAGACTATGCTCATATCCTGAAAATTGCACCTGTTCATCTCCCATTCACCTGCTGCACCAAACAAGATGAATCACACCAGCCCTTTTGAAATGAAACATAACAAATTTATAAATGTAGGGGTGCAGGGTAACGTTGGAAAAAAACATGTTTTCATAGAAGCAAGGGAAGTTTTCCGAGTGCGGTGAGGGGATAAGTCCACATGCGTGAAACAAATCTTACAGTGAATTCAAAAGCACACCGCATCAGCGTGACAGGACGCCCTCCCACATTGACTCTCATCCACAGGGAGATGTTTTACGTGGGCGAATGCACTGGCAAGGGATGGCGCTGCAAACTGAGGTAATGTGAAGTCAGGGACGAGTGTTTGGAGTCGGGATTGTTTGTAAGTGTTCCCTCATGCAGACAAAGACTGTAGAACTAGAGTTGATGATGGAATGACTAAAACGAAAGAATAATATAAAAACAAGAAATTGACTACTGGCAAGACACATTGGCAGATGGATGGACGCAGGTGTGCTTGTGTAAAAACAAAGGCTGGCGGAAAAACACAAGGCTACTGAATGCGTATTAGACAGCTAAAATGGGTAAATGTGGGTTGGGGAAATATAATTCAAGGCTTGTTGTTTGTAATTATGCAAATGAGGCATTTATACTTGTATTAGTAAGAGAAGATTATTTTGGAAATAAGATTCTGGCTTGTTTTTGCCACCAGCTTGCATCTTGCTTTTAACATAAGCATTTTATCGATACTGAAAACCTGTCTATTTGCGTCTTACATCAGTAGAGACACCAAATCAGTTGCATCAATTTCAGTGCTGATGCATGCTGGGTAAGCTATGTATATATTACCTGTGTAACCGATTGAAGTGAAGCAACCTTTCATCCTTTTCCTGTTTCTTTTTAAGTGTGATTTTAGAGACTCTAGCAGTAATATTTTTCAGCTGTATGTCTGCAGGCATAAATCAATGTAGTCCGCGGGGCAGCTAACAGCAAGGCTAGCTTTCATTCTGTCTGCCGGAGCAGAATAAACAGATCTGCCTGCTCACATGGGCACTGGCCAAGATTAACTTTATTGGGAACAGTGCGACTTAAGATATCACAGAAAGGTGCTGCCTCACACATGGATTTCTGGCAAGGTTTATTTGTCAGAGATGATGTCTGTTGTTGTAAGCCCCTCTATGTCGGAGAGCTCAGGTTCTGTTGAACCACCTGTTTTATTGCTGTCAACAAGATTAGACTCAACTAGGCTGCACTGTAATACCGTCGATGGAGATGTGTGTGGCAAAATCAGCTTATCATTGCCAATTTAGGACCACATCTGGCATCTGTTGTTTTTCTTACAGCATTGCGAGGCTAAAGCAAAGCTTATCGGAACTCTCCTAATGTACCCCCTTCTCTCTCCTCTATAGCTACAACGTATCAACACAGTCTGTACAGAATCGTAACCACCTCGTCCTTTTTGCTCTTTCCCTGGACCCCCAAACTCACAGAGGAGTTTGCTAAGAATGCATTGCGCCTGTTTTTGAGTAACCAAACGAATTATGCAAATCAGGTGGCAGTGCTGACACAGCCACAGAATCTCTGCCAAAAAGAAATTTGCATGCCGTAATTCCCGATTTTGTGGGTCAGTTCTGAGTGCAGTTGTAATGGTTACAGCAGATTACTGTGATCAAGCTACTTTACTGGAACTGCATTACTGCATCACTGCATTCCAAATGCTTGAATCCACTTTTCAAAAGCCAAAAGTGCACGCCCACATACACACTAGTTATCATACTCTTCCTGGTCATTACATAAGTATTTGATAAATTATTATTGCCATGAAAAATTTAAAAGATATCTATTTTTAAGGTATGCTCAGTGACCACCTGTTTTCCTAGCAAAAAGCATAATGATATCAGGAAATCTGGTGACTCTTAATAATACAAGCATCATTTGCCTGTACAGTAATTTCAGGCTTGCATCATAAATCACGTTTTTAAGTGAAGTGAAAAAGATTTGGCTCCAGTATTATAGTGTGTGGGGGTGCTGCTGGGAAAGTTGCAGTAGTTATGTATCTTATTAAGCCGACATGACTTTCTTCCTGCTATCAGTGGCTGTTGATGAAGCTATTACAGTGCAGACCCATACATCACAGCCGGGATATTTTGGTTTGGGTGTCCTTTTTGTCAAACTATATAATAATACATTGTTTTTTGGTAAAGTTAACTCTATTTTTATTACAAATATGTATGGGCATTGTATATCATTCCCTAGTTCCCTAGTTGCCTGTTTCGTTTTAAATAGCCTACTTACAGTATAATTATTTAAAACAGATATTCATTATCCAGGTCACAGTGCACTGTTGTTTGCACTGCCCTTTTTGCACAGATAGTCTATTTAAACAGATTGGACAATTTAAATGTGAAAGCTATAGATACAAGGTACTTTCAAAGGTGGATGTATCATCTGATGTCAGATATGCTCAGCTAGCCAGCTAACCACCGGTATACCTCCAGCCATAAGATTCATCTACACAGAAAAGAAGTTTTGAAACAGAACTAAGAGACTTCTTCCAATTTTATGTTTCAACCACTGATGTCGATAGAGAGGTATCGCATATTTAAGATATTAGGATGTAAAAAGGGAATAAAAACTGCAGTCATATTTAAATGGAGTGACACCATCATGTGATATGCATGCTAGAATTTCATACCTCAAAGTGATGCGATCAATTTTGCTTTCTCTTTGTGAGCTATATTCAGCCATATTAAGAGCTTATTTGCATGCATGTGCTAAGGTCTGAATATTTTATTGTACATCTGACACAGAAGATCAAGCTAAGCAGCTGTGCTCCACAATATAGGGAAATCCAATAACCTTGAGCTTTCAAACCTGTGGGCCGCTTCGTGCATATCATTCCTCTCAGCGTCCTATAGCTGACTTGGGGTGTTTCTCCCAGTGGCTTCCAAATTTTCGCAGATGAAATAGAGAAATCGATCAAATCTGTCAACCATATTTTCCTATTGAACTAGTGATGAGAAAAATGGCTCAGAGCTTTGAACTCTATCAATCAAATCTGATGAAAGTGATAATTTCAATTAGATGTGTTGGTATCTGCACAATGGACGTCCCATGTTGTCACATTTTCTCTTAACCCCTGGCACACAACCTCAGAATATTCCTCCAGAAGGTTCTCATGTGTTTAGAAAGCTCATCTCTATGATCTTGCATGTATACATAACCTCAGGGCAGATGGTAACAACCCCCAACTAAAAATAGGTATAGAAATTCAATGCCAGCAGCAGTTATGAGCCTGTTAAAAGTGGAGACACTACACTCTGAATATTAACAACCAGGTTCTGCAATGACTGCCAGTTTTGTTTTTTTTTTTATATCTCGTAAATGCATGTGAAGTCGTTTAGATCCTCATTAAAGTTGAATCTGGGGGCTTGGTCAGTTTTCTCACTGATATATAAATGGCATTGTAATTGCCAAAGACTCTAAAATAACAAAGATTGTGTCGCAGTTTTTTTTACAACCTGCCAAGTAAGTGGCCCGAGGCAGGTGTGAACAACTAGTTGAACATTTAACTGTACTATCAACCAATTTGAACTCATCTTAGAGAACTATAATAACGGTTAAGTATGAGCACCATTGCAATCTAACGTAAATAATTGGTGTCACAAAACATAAAACCTGAAAGAAAATGAGTGGCGCTTGCCCATGTCAAAACTAGTAAAAATCTAATAAAAGATAAAAAAGCCCTCTCGTCAATAATTTATGTTTCTCATTACTTCTTTCCTTTTAAAGAAGAATTCAGTTGGTCTTCAGTTTATCTAGATTTTCTGTGTCACTGTATTCTAAGAATGAGTTTCCATCTGCTGGCCAAAACAGTTTGGCATTACCCTGACAAATAGTATCCAGCCGTGCCAACAGAAATTCTCAATTCTCAACTTAATCAACAAACAAGAAACTAGTTCTGATTTGCCAGCTATGTTTGGAAATAAATGTTCAGTCTGGTGCTGTTTTATATAAAAAATGGACATAAATTGAAAAAGGTTGCTTGAGGTCTTTAAGTTGTTTACAACATGCAGGAAAGACTATTTTGTAGGCTTCTCTCATTCTGATAATATACGGGCCTGGCCATTAGTTCAAAATACTGTCTGGCAGTGTTTCAAACAAATGTTAGCATTTCATCATTCTTCAGATAGATACTTAGGCTTTTTTATTGATGAAAAGCCCAGATCACTTTTAATATGGCTAATTTAATGAAAAAGCACAGTAGTCAATGTAAAATTACATGAAAATATAAATATTATATTTTTCATAAATATCTAAATATATACATGCATATTTGTATTATTGTAACATTACAGATTGCACAGGGGTTTGTGTAATTACCTTTCTGACCTGCTGGGCTCTTTGTTGGGACTTTCTGCTAAAACTTGACAGGTTAGCAGTATGTAATTCCTAGCAATGATTACTACCAGGCTAATGAAAACTCTGTTGTTAGTCATGCTCTGTATTAGCCACAATTGGATGTTATAAACAAATTAATTATTGGGGCTCATTATACAGACGCCAATACCAAAAGATATTTAATGTGTGCAGAATAAATTAGCATGACTTCTTAAGTGTGACTGAAGCGAATAAACCCCAGATAAGTCTTTTAATGGCAGTTTTGGTGCCATCAATGAATGTTTGATTGTGCTTTAGAATTTGAAAAATATATTAGTAATAAAGATCAGTCAGGCTTTATTATTTGTCTATTATTACTTCAGAGGTTCTTTGTTTTGTTAGCTTTGGGTCTTTGATGGTCAGATCATTAATTAAATTGGACGATGTTAGCTTATTTCAATGGTATCGGTGTTGTGTGCTGCAGTTTGAAGTTAAAACAAATCCTTTGTTTTGTATTTTTATAAGGTCATGCAGTCTTAAAGAATCAATATATCAAACTTCATCATTGCCTTTCCTACAAATTAATCAACCCAGTGCTCTTTAGATTCTTGTAGAGGTCAGTCTTAGCTAAAGCTTTCCATCAAGCAATAGATGTGTTTTTCTTCTTTGCAAATTGCAACATTCCACCTCTGCCTTAACATAAAGTCAACTTCTGTGCTTCTGGAAAACAGTTATATATTTAGGCAGACAGCAATTAACAGAATTAGGTGGCTGGGAGTGTAGCTCTCCCTGAATGCTTTTGACACCAGCCAGCTTTCTGGTGCCAGGGTCAGAGTCACACTGCATTTACTTTAATGGCTTTAGCACAGAAGCTTTCTCCAGTCAGAGCTGTGGTAAACAACACCTGCAACCTCTAATGCCATTATTCAGAGTGTTTCTATATATGCCAGCACAAACTTACTTTTCTTCTGTCTCTATCTAATGATCTTGCATTTTTTCTTAAAATTAATAAGAATTTTCTTAAAAAATAATATTGTTTTTGTTACACACAAAATATACTTTTGATAATGTTTGCTTGCTTTAAAATAAAATGATTTTAAAAAATGTAACTGCCTCAGTTGCTGTGGGACCATCCCAGGTGTGAAAATTACTTGACACTTCAATGGCTGATGATGCGTAGCACTACCTACCAAAGTACTGCATCATTGAGGCCTTCTAAGTGCTGGCTTATGTCACCATGAGACTGTGACTATGCTATACTACAGTAAATAGCACTGCAAGACGGCACCCTTGACCAAAACTCATAAGGAAAGATCATCATGGAGCATGGCTAGTAAGTGCACAAAATTGCATCCACCACCTAATGAGCTTTAGACTGGAGACAGCCGTGACCTTGGTAGAGGCAACAAAACACACAAACAACTGTTTCAATTTGTGCCACTCCCTAGTGTGGTCAGCATAATGCCCAAGGCCCTAACTGGACAGAAATTGTGCAACCTCTGGTTTTAAAAAAAAAGAAAAATACTTGAGCACAATGACCTGAGTGAGATGAGATGTTGAAATTACCTTGGGCGTGGTTGTAAAATGACCTCGGGCAGCCCTGATGCAAGTCCAACACAAAGGAATTGCTGGCAGGGGATCCACACTCTTAAAAGACCTCTATATCAAAAGCTGGGCCAGTCTTAAAAGACAGCAGTCTGTCAGACACTGATGCCAAGGGCTTGAACTAAGAATCCAAGAGCTGACAGGTCCCATGCAGGGGTGTGAGAAAAGTGTTAAAGGCTTTAGCCTACACACCCCTCACACACACTGGGGGATGAGGGAGTATCATCACCCCATGGCACATAACAATCCGCAATAGGAACAACAGCACAAGTCCAGTCCATGCTCACGCTCCACCCCGTTGAGCTTGAGCAGGTTCCCTGAGCTTGAGCTTGCCAATAATAAAGCAGTTATGCAGACGCTTGCTAAACAACATCTACACTGTGCACTCAAAAGGGACAACAGTGCAGATAAATGATAAGTGTTCCTGTAGCTTATTTGGTAGAGCATTGCTTCAGCACTGCAAAATGTTGCAGTTCCGAATTCCCAGGGAACACAGGTACTGATAAAATGTATACCTTGAAGTTGTTTTGAATAAAGAAGCGTCTGCTAAATGCATGAATGTAAATGTAAATAATCCAAGTGCTAACGAGTTTTCGTTTATAAGGCGTGTTGATGTGTTGACTTGGTAGGTGGAGCTAACAGCCTTGATTTCTTAATTGCAACATCTGTGTTTGTCTCAAAACTTCAGCTACTGATGCACCTAAAGGAACTTATGTGAACCTAAGTGAACCTATGAAATGAAACCAAGTTTCACAGGAGTTTCAGACAACTAATTTTAGTGTTTCAGAGCCAACAGTATTTACAAATTCACAAGTATGTAATGTAAAACAGAACATAATAAATGTTCTAAAAAATAAAGTTTCACAGTTGTTGCAGTCAAAATTCATGCTGTAGAATACAAGACGTTGAAACTCCTTATTTTTTGTTGCTGTATCATAGTCTTTTACTGTAGACTGTTGTCTGTTTTGTTCTGTTTTCTATGGACCAGATCTGCACTTTTGTATTTTAGAATGTAATTGCTGTTTGTTTTATGCCTCTGGCACCTGTGAGGCATTTGCTTTGGCAATCACTGAATAACGTTTGACAGGCAGCAAGACACTGGTAGCCAAAGCATTTTATAGTTTGTGAAAACAAACTGAATTACATTATAATTAAGTATAAACACAACAAATTACAGCTCACCAAAGTACATTTAATTTTTGGACAATTTCACACCATTAACAAAGTTCTGATTAAATAAAATTGTAAGTTCAAAGCGGAGAAAAGTAAGAAAACTAGATAAAGTGGCTGCTGTTAGTATAAAAGGTGTATTACCCCAAAAAGGTTGTATTTTTGCAAGGTTATTCAAATATAACAACAGTTTCTGTCAATCTTGATGCAGAGCTGATTTGTAATTTCACACAATATCACACAAAACGTAGCACAAAAGTATAATTGCATTAATAAAACCATTCAACCAATGGCATTTATTGTAAAGAAAATGTGTATGTTTAACACACACACACACACATATATATATATTGTTTTTTGGCGGGGGCCAACTGTATTAAAGAAAATTAAACTGGTACCAGCACTGTTTCCGATTTAGGAAGCGGTTATCAAGAATCCACTCGATGTTCAATGGATTGGACAGGAGTTGACAAGGTAAAGCAAAGTTCTGTCAATCATTCAGTCTTCCACAGGGCAGTCACTTACTCCTGCATGATGGTCGGATGGTGCAAGGAAAGGAAAGAGCAAGAGGTTGTGGATGGAGATGGATAAGGTAGTGGTGATTGATAACACACTGATGTATCTCGGCCTGCGTGACAGCTAGCGGCCAGGCTGAGGAAAATTGTGAGCAAGAGAAAGTGAGAGGTAGTGAGTGAATGAACTGGTAAGAGAACAGCTGGAGGAAGGTGTGCAGCTGATAGAGGAGCAGAGTGGTCAGTGTACATAATGGGAGGGTCAGTCAGCTGTGAAGAACATAGGGAAGACATTGCAGAAGATTTAAGAGTTGACGTCGTGTGTATGATGACGCAAAGCATGTGTGTTGTTTGCTAAGGAAATGATGTAGATTTAAGAGTGTTGTTAATGACTCAACATATTGTCATGCAATCTTCTAAAAATGTACTGTGCTTGTTTGAATTGTCTCTAAAGGTAAATAACAGCTGGTAAGCTGTGGTCTGAGGCCAAAATGATTCTTAGGACTGATCCTTAGACATGATAAAAACCTGTTTGACATTTGGTAAATGGCATCCAGTTAGCACATGTATGTTCTTTTTTAAAGGTTAGGTGTCATTTTGACACTGTAAAAATTATTTTACAAACATGGAAAGACTTCAAGTAAACCATTCATAGGATAATCTCCCAAAAATTAAATTTAAACACTTTGTAACTCAACTAATTTACTTTCTTCAATTTAGTAATTTTAATAATAGTAATAGCACATGATACAAGATATATGTTTTGCACAGAGAGATACACAACTGTGGGACAGTCGGGCTTGTAATCAGTAGGTTGCTGGTTCGATTCCACCGCCAGCAGGTAGCAACTGAAGTGCCCTTGAGCAAGGCACCTAACCCCTGATTGCTTGCCGGGTGCTGCAGTGATAGCTGCCCACTGCTCTGTGTGAGTGTGTGTTCACTCCTCACAAAGGATGGGTTAAATGCAGAGGTCACATTTTGGTTATGGGTAACAATTACTGACAAAAGCATGTCACTTTCACTTAAATTACCTAATCATGACATAATATAACATAACTATGACATTGAATGTGACATTGAATCCTTGATGCCTGTAATATCTATGTGCTGTGTAACCGTGTGATCAATAAAGACATGACACTGCTCTGAAGTTTTCTGTCAATACTGTAAATTACGTAATAATGACCATAAAATAGTTCAGTTCCATTGACTTTATTTCTGTAACACTGTAGCACAGCAGAATGTGTTTTCCAGCAAAGTAGCTATTTCTTTTTCAAGATGTTCTTACAGTATTATTGAATTGACAGTTGACCTTTTCCGACTGGGGTGAGCTAATTTGGCAGCCCTTTGCCTTAGTAAGGTCTGTTTTTATCGCATGGTCAACAATAATTTCATTTGACACAACAGTTATATGCCCTCTGCCTCCATCTCTGAGATGCCCACCTCTTTCACATGCCCCCTCTTTGACCTCTTTGATGGGTTTCTTGTACACCGAAGCATTAATTAGTTCCTCTCCTTTGTAGTTTATTCTTCTGCGTGTTGACAAATCACAAATGCTAGCACACGCTCAGACACTTCGTATGTATATAAGAAAAAAATTGCTGTTAACATGCAAGTTGCATTGGTAATATTGTAACAAGAATGAATTTGCTTGCTTCCCCAAAAAACAGAACAAAAATGATTTTTGTTGAATACAATCAGACAATTACAAGAATGGCAATTAGGCTACATAAAATCTGATGTGGTAAAAGGTTTATTTTAAAGTCGGTTTAAAACATTCTTACGCATTAAAAATGATCTATTTAGAAAGTAGTACAGTACAAAGAGGTTGAAAACAGTACCAATACTATTAAAACTTCTAACATAAAAATGACATGATTATAGGACAATTTTGCATACATTGTATGCAAACATCACAAAAACATAACTTATTGTTAAACATCTGAGAGAGAACTTGAGATGAGCAAACACCTTCTATGTGAAAATGTATGCTCTGAATAGACATTTTGAGTCATCAGGAAAGATAGCAGACAGATTGGGGTGTAGACCTGAGGTGCTTGATTGACAGGCCAGGTCAGTCAAGCAGGTCAATCTGAAACACAGTCCTGAATTCACTAATCCTCAGATGTTTTTAAACAGGGCAACAGTGAGTATCAGGTTAGACCTGCCTTGATAAGGCTAAATAGAAAAGGGCTAAGATGATGAGAGCTTTCTAGAACCATGAGAGTCCTTGACTACTGGTGAGAATGTTCCCATATCATGCACTGTGATTTGCTGCTCAGAGATAAAAACTAATTATTCTGAGGTCATGCCCACAGCTGAGCTAATACATATTGATTTATATGAATTTGTAACTTAGAATGAAGAAGGTTTTTCATTTAGTTTCTAAGACAGAATGTGGAATGCATTATAACTGATTCCTACTAATCTGATTAATCGATATGTTTGCATAATGTTTCGTATTGGACTGATTTTCTTTTCTATAGTATGTGTATATATTACTGTAATATACTTAAAAACTGTACACAGTACACCTTCAGAAAGCTAATCTATAGCCTACAAAAAGACACCATGGTGAATTTGCAGCTTTCTTTTGAGTGTGCCTTTGTTAGCTTTGCATCATGCTTTAATAAATTCTCAGGCGTATTTAAAAGCAGAAAAAGCTGAGTTTGAAGTGGAACAGTGTGTGGTACTGTGATTTATTAATGTGGTCTCTTTGAATCTAATCCTTCCTACAACTTTTGCTTCTTAGTTCCTTTGTGTCTCTGTGTTGAGGAAGAAGTTGACCTGGTTTTGGGGGGGCAAAGCATTTGAATTAAATCCACTAAAAGCTTAGCCTTGCCTGGTTGGACTGTTTTCATGCTGTATATGATCTAATTTGCATCCCTTTTATTATCGTAAATGCAGTATTTTTCAGCATAAAAGATTCAGATATTTGGCTCAACTAACCTTGTCGGTTTTGATCATCAACATTTGGACAACTTAATGCTACAAATACCTGAGGCATTTCCAAAATCCACAAAAAAATCAATGGAAGCTTTAACATTTGGCACATGATTTAGGCAATAGCAATAATGTCTTGGCATATTGTGGAGGTTGTTTGCATCAGTATTTGTTAAATTACAAAGCACACAGTGATGCTTAACCTGGATAGATCATTTCTATTGTCTCTGGATGCATTAAAAAGGCAAAAATTACATATTTACACCTACCACTATTTCCATTGATTAATGTTTTGATTGAAGTATTCAATCACGTGATAAAAATATTGATTTTGGGTCAATCCCACAAAAAATTCATAGCCAGCTAACCACCATTTCTGATTGCTAGTGGACCAGTACTGCATGCGCTGTGACATATTTGGGATGCTCTGAAAATCTATGACTGACATCATTAAATCACTTTTCGTCCTCATATGCTCATATGCTAGCCAAGGCACTTCTGAAAGCTTTCAACTCAGCAACACAACTTTATTTATCTTAAATAGATACAGGAGGCATTTTATGCATGTTTACTGAGAAATTCACCAGGAGGTATTCAGAATGTGTCTGATGTCTTTAATAACAACAACAAATTAGCCAAATAATTACTTGAAATATGCTCTGCTCTAAAAAACATATATGAGCTCTCAACATTTTTTGTTGATTCAAGGTTGGGCAAATTGGCACCTGTAAAGCTTCAGCCAGACTTTGAATGTCTCTGCAAAGAATGGCTAAACTGTATAATAGAACATCTCTCTATCCTCAAACAAAGAAGGTGATGGTGAGAGAGGTGGAATAAGGGCAAACACTAAGGAAGGAAAAACTAAAGCAAGGAAAGAGCAAAAGAATAAGAGTCCACACCAAGAATAGTTACAGGCTCTCAATAAATACAGAGGAAAGTAATGACCTGTTGGGACGGAAACTCATAAGCTGGGCAGACAAATGGCAGAGGTGAAGTGTGTTGTGCTAATGAGGCCTCGGTAGGTAACACTGATGATGATTTTGAGGCTTCATTACTCTGCTTTCACCCCCACATGTAGTATAAGCTTGTGTTTATGAAGAATAGGAACCATGAAACTATGGAACTATAAAGAACAGAAACCATTACTCACACCATAGTTAAATTGTGCCCATGCTTATTTTCAAACATATATTTTTTTATTTATGTTTTTATTAGTCAGAACTTGAGTTATGGTATTAGGAAAATAGTCAAAATGCCCCAATAGAGTCTTCTGTTTTGTTTCTTTTTAATGTTGTTCCAGGTTTTTTTTTCCAATGTTGAGGTAACCAGACCTCACACAGACAACAGTGGTAAATTAAGGGGAATACTGTACCTTAAAGCCTGTAATATCTATAGTACTGTAAAGTCTCCTTATTAGAAGAAACAAAAGTGGCCATTCTTGGCCATTCATTCA
>JAZGTK010006005.1:0-21472 GCA_036877625.1 Ambastaia sidthimunki
CCTCCTAGAGTTTTAATCCGATCGACATTGTGTTTTGTCATTCTCATCTTAAGGCCTTTGCGATGCTAAATTGCGAAGCTTTTGAGTTTTCGTTGGAGAACGTTACCGTGGTGGCCTGCCAAACTGGCGTTTCGCCATGACAAAAAAAGGGGTTTTGATTCAGGCCTACGATGTCGGATCAGCCCCAATCTTCAAACATTTGATAAAAGTCATGGCCTAAAGGCATCTACATGGTAATACTCAGTTACGGTTATAGCGCCACCTGCAGGCAACAGGAAGTGGCGTGTTTTATACTATGATTAACTCCTCGAAATTGTTGTAACTCAGGCCTGCAATGTCTGATCGGCCTCAAACTTCACACATTCTTCATATTTGGTTAGGAAGTTTTTTTTGTGATGCTGAATGGCCAAGACTTGCTTTTTCTTTGAAGAGTGCATTCGTGGTGGCCTGCAGAAGTCCAGTGTTTTGCCTAAATAACTTGCTGTGTGAAGCATATATTGTCCAGCATTCACCAAACTTAACATGCTTGATAAGCGTCATGACTTGAAAGACGTGTTAAATATGTCAATATTAACCTATTGTCAATGCACCGCAATCTGGCAGCAGGGAATCGGGTACGAGTAAATACATGATGATCTTTTCATATAATCAATTTGCATATATGCTTTTGCCCACCATTAACTGTTCCTAAAGCCAACAGGTGGTGGTGGCGGCACTGGGTGGCGGTTGCACCGTTGCGAGGTCCCGATCATCGCTGCTTGCAGCTTTAATGAATGTAAAACTGCAAATAGGTGAGTGTGTATGTTTGGAGGACTGTATAACTTTGCAATGGAGTCACTCTATAAGGTTGAATACAAATATCTAAACTTGTATAAAATTATGGCAATGTTGGCAAATTAATATTTATGTGGGCAGAAGTTTAACCCCTAACTAAAAGGTTGTAACGTTGCAGCACGGTCAATAGGAACATGTCATTGTCATGTGTGCACAGCTGCCATTTAACCATAAATGAAAAGTCAAGGATTTGTAAAAATGCAAAAGAGTAAGTCTATGCGCCACATTAACTTAACTGTAATGTCTCTATGATGTCAAGCCAGTCATTAGCTTTTCATCTAGGCCAATTTACAGCATGTCATATGGATATATATGCAATGTTTGCTCTGTAGTGATTTGTAATTGTGGTGGCTACAAGAGATGTTTTTTGTTGTTGATTTTTGATGATTTTGTTGACTATTGTTGTCAGTCCTTATTGTGGTTCATTTGGTTTAAGTAATGAAACTTAAACTTCTATATATGGAAGCTTGATTTTGTTTAGAGAAACACTTCTAAACACTGGGCCTGTTCTTGTCTGTGTTTGTTAAAGCTGAGGAAATAATAATCAATATTAATAATCTGTTACTGCGGAGTAGGTTAAATGTTATAAAAACACTGCATATTGATCAGTGAGTTTCTTATAGAACACATTGTAGTATAAATAAAATGCTACCATATCAATTTGTATGCAATGAAAACACAATCTGATCATTTAAACAAAACTTGTACCTAAAAAAATACATTTATGTAATTTAAAAAAACAGCCAGCAACAGCAACTATTTGCAGCATTTCCAGCTAAATATTAACACCCAATGTGCATTAATTAGCACATTGGCTGTTGATTTTGTCTGGAGTGGAGAGACAGCATTAATCAGTCGTTCTCTGTTTAATTGAGAGAGGAATATGTGACATAGAATACGTTCAAATGTATGTATACATTATGTTTCTCGTGCTTTTGTGGTCATAATTACTCACATCCTTATGTGACGTTAAGGCAATCATAAAAACATGCACAATAAATACATTTATACATTTTTCTTTTATTTTTGTTACAAACTGACGTATGTCGTTTTTTGTTCTCCTTAATTTATGCCCAGTGTGGGATAACAAATTTATAAAATGTTATAAGACTATACCACTTAAGTGATGTACCCTGTGTTTTACATTTTAAAGTAAAGTCAGACAGCCCAGGTGTCTGAGACATCAACCTTTTGTCTTTATGCACTTCCTGGCCATCAAGCAGGGTCCCAAGTTAAATGTTAATGCTAAGTTCAAGATACAGCTTTACCTTTTGTCTCTATGATAATGTGGTCTAGGTAATACTATCAGGCTGACTGGATTAGCATCTATGCATTTGATTGGCACTGTTATGCTGATGAGATCAAGGCTGGGGAAACTCCGTTCCTATACTGAAGTTGCATGCTTTGAATTGTCTCCACCTCTATGTTTCCCACCCCCTTGAAATGTATAAAAACTCTAGAATGCTGAGCTCTAGTCTGACTTTGACTGCAGCCCCGCAAGCCAGTTCTCAATAAAGAATCCTGCTTAAAGAATCTCCAGAGTCTCCTGGTCTTCACTGCTGGGTTTCCAACACCAGTCTAAAATGTCAAGTACATCAAAGTCAAAATGGAGTTTATTGTAATTTTAGCCATATACAAGTACATAGTGAAACGAAACAATGTTTCTCCAGGACCAAGGTGCTACAGTAACAACTTAGGGCAACACAAAACTAGTACGGTATATACAACAAACTATATATACAAAGTGCACAAACTGCAAAAAGACAGCACAAGACAGTAACGCAGACCAATACACAGTTCAATATAAAAGTGTTGTAATAATTGTGTAAAGTGACAGTGCAAATATTAAAAATAATAAAATAGTCCAATGGCAGTAGTGTAATTTGTAATGAGTTATTTTGTGTTTAGCAGTCTGATGGCATGGGGGAAGAAACTGTAATCTAAGCTTGTAATCAGTAGGTTGCTGGTTTGATTCCAGCGCCGGCAGGTAGCAACTAAAGTGCCCTTAAGCAAGGCACCTAACCTCCGATTGCTCCCCGGCGCTGCAGTGATAGCTGCCCACTGCTCCGGGTGTGTGTGTGTTCACTCCTCACGAAGGATGGGTTAAATGCAGAGGTCACATTTCGGGTATGAGTTAAAAACATGTAACTTCCACATGTGCGCACGTGTTAGGCCCGGTCACCATGTGCTTCGCTCATATATAAGCATAAACACACTTCACCCTTTCTCGTTCAACGATTACATACACATACTCTTAACATTCAAACCCATTTTAGAAATGTATTATAATCATTCTAGTGATCTGATACCTGGAAAACAGGGAAAAAATAATCACGAGTGATACTGTAATACACCCTCAGTGAGAACATTTACTCGTGAGGAAACTCTCGTGAAGTTATTTGAGACATAAGTTGAGACAGTAATGATTTTAAGGTAAAAGACAGTGTAATGTTTGTATACATTATCATAACTATACAAAGACCCCTGGAGAATATTGTGTCAAGTAATATAAAACTGAATTGGAAAATACAACCTGTTGAACCAATCCTATGAGTTCAACAGAATGGATGTGTTGCTTTCTTCACTTGTTTAAAAGGCCAATTTTAGTTTTTCAGTTTCTCCTGGGTGCTCTGAAAAGTAAGGCCTTTGTTGATATTGTAAATCTAAATAGATTAAATAGTTGTTTTAGGTTAGTGTGTACTTGATTGCTTATTAAAGTTCAGACTCCATTTTAATTGAAATTTGATCTTGTAGATTGTTACGAATCCTGTGCCTGCTCTTCCGTTCACTCACCACCAGAGGTCACCCGCTCACCACATAGACTGTCACACTACAAAGACTGTTACACTGGACTTCATTTCCCACAATCCACTTCATCCCAATCACATGCCATCACATTTCTTTGCAGCATTTGGAACTGTGCCTGTCTTTATCATAAGTGAATTAAAATGCTGCGCACATGGAGCCCGTTGCCCCGAGTCATCGTTACATAGATGACATATCAACTTGTATATTTCTTTAGTATATTTCCAACTGAGAATACTTTTTTTTTATTAGATTAGATTCTACTTTATTGTCATTACACATGTACCAGTACAGGGCAACGAAATGCAGTTTAGGTCTAACCAGCTGATTATTTATCAAAATCGAATATTCACAAGTAAATTGTAAACATTAAATGTCAACACAACACTGCAAATTTGCTGCTGCAATGTTGCTTGATGATTTTAATTCAGTTGTATTCAGTATTTTTAAAGATTTTATATTTTGTCTTCCAAAATAAAAATGACATTTTACAATCTTGATCATGTGTTAACATTTTATTAAAGTTATTTGATTGTAATAGTTAAGAAACAAATCTGTAAAATAACAGTGTTTCTCTATAGGAATTTTAGTGCCTTCATTTTATTGAAGGTCTTTGATCATAATAATTCAGGTGAAAAAAAAAAACGTATTTCTCTGTTGCATTTTTTGTAAATGTATTCTTCCCTTTCGGGGGAAACTTAACACCGCATCATGTTTGGTGTTTGCTACGGGGAACGCGCTTCAGGCGTGCCAAAATCTGAAGATGTGTAAAACCAAGTCAAAGTCATGAGACGTAGCATTGAGCGCCACAAATTTAGGCGCTTGCAAAATACATCAACAGCTTTTTGTCTTCAGACAGCCTGTTAGTCTGTGTGTAGCCAGGCAATATTAGTAAGGGAGATTGGGTGAGATTAGAGTTAGGTAGTAGTCAGAGTAAGAATAACTAAGAAGTACGTGCCACCATGTCTATATTATGGCGGGTGACACACATCATATGTGTGTTTTGTTTGAGAGTGTCCCGCCTGGCAGCTGCACCCTCCCACTAAGCAGACAGCCAGGTACATCAGCCATTCCTATGGCAGCTCTGGAGGCTACTGTAAGAAAAAAAATGATGATGAAGATGTTGGAGATCCCAACAAAGTGGTAGTTTATTGAAGCGTTGCAGTAACAAAGTACATGAAGCACTCAGGGTTCAGCAGAGTCAGAATGAACCTCGAATGATATAAACGTGAACATTTTATACTGTTAGGTAAACTGGTTTCTAGCCCCCCATGTATATTGAGTTTTACTTTAAATGTAAATTAAGGGCTGTGGTAAAAGAGATTGCTTTCCGTTCCCACAGAATGGCTATTGTTACAGGTGATCACCCAAATGATCGGGTGATACTGTCGTCTGACCAAATGTTTTCCTGAATGTGTATTACAGCCACGTGTCCCTTTGATCAAGGTTGATTCCTGAAGTCTCTCTCTCTCTGAGGCCTCTTTATTTTAACAGAATTACTGTTAATTCTGTGATTACAAAAATATGGCTGACCAATATGTCTCTATGATAAATAAGCCTTCTAGAAGTTGAGCTTGTCATTATTTTATCTTGGAGTGGAATCTGTTTAGAGGCAGACTGTAATTTCTTACACTACTGTTATGTAATATGGCTCATGTGTGTTCATTTACTACATTACCCATAATGCATGTGTGGTACGCTGAAGTAGGATGTTCCGTTGTTACGTTAGGTTGTGATTAAACAGAATTCACGGTCCATGTTTGTGTGTGTGTGTCGTTTACTTAAAAAAAGTGTTTTACCCCCTCAAGACACAAAGTGGCGATTAGGATTTTGTGAATCTGTGCGTCGCAAAAGGGCGGAAGTTAAAACTGAAATCACTAAAAGTAAGAGAAAAACAAGACGGAACTAACGGCTAACCTACGTCTAACCTAGGGCATCCTAAGCAGCTGCATTACTGCCTGGTTTGGGAATTGCATCTTTTCAGACCGCAAGACCTTGCAGCGGTGAAACAGCTGAGAAGATCATCGGGTCTCTCTCCCCTCCATCACACACCTCACACTGCATCTGCAAAGCCACCAGCATTGTGGATGACCCCACACCCCTCACACACACTTTTTACCCTCCTGCCGTCTGGTAAATGGTACCGAAGCATTTAGGCCCTCACGACCAGACTATGCAATAGTTTTTTTCCCCATGCCATCAGGCTCCTAAATACCCAATAACCATTTGCAATTTGCACTACTTGCCATTGCACTAATAAATATTTGCTCTACTGACACTCTTAAACACTTTATACAGAACTGTGTATTGGTTGGCACTACACTGTTGTTTTGTTTCACTATATATATGGCTGAAATGACAATAAACTCCACTTTGACTTTGAGGCTCTCCCTCACTGTGGCGTAGTGGGTATTTCTTCCCCATAGCATCAAGCATGATTCAGCGTTGAGTTTCCTTGAAAGAGTTTTTTCTTGAGACCAAGAACAAGATGCTGTGCCGCTTCGCCACACTTCGGTCTTGCCTGCACGGTCTTTCTTCTGACTTAAGCTGATTGCCTTTTAAATGTTTTGTGGCGTGCAATGCTATGTCACATGACCTTGTCTCATGAACTTGCCTATAAATATGCGTTGTTTTACATGCGTTCAGTCATGCCTAAAGCGCACTCCCCATAACATCAAGCATGACACAGCGTCTTGTTCCCTGTCTTAGGGAACCGGGTTGCATACGTAACTTGAAATGTTTTTTCACTTTGTCTGAAGTAGAATATTTTCCTTTAAAATTAGGGTTGTTGTTTGGCAGCTGCCAGTCATTTGAGCATTTCTTTACTTTTTTTTTACAGTAAACATATATTTTCCATTCATGCAGAAAATAAATGTTGTGCTAAGCAGCAAAAACTTTGAAGTTTCTTTATTCAACTGATCAACGTAGACAGGATTCCCATCAGTGAGGACCCGTTACATTAAGTTACTTTGCCCACCCTTTTGTATATATACTCATGTCTACTCATGTCATTTTTATTTTTGTGTAAATCTTTTTGCTCTGTTCCTGAGTTATATATAATTATAAATTACCCTCTTTGTATGCTTCTTGGATTTAAAAACCAGCAGTAACACATTTATAGGGTGCCAATAAATTTAAAATCCAGTATTTTTTATTTAATTTGTATCTTTTTTGTATTGGTCTATAGCAAACCAAAACACCACGTTTACAAAAAAATTACAATCAACAGTGTTCGGACCAACACATATTAATTACAGTTTCCATCCCACCATGTTGTTTCTCCAAACCTCACCACCTTTCTGTCTATTCTTGTCAAGTATTGTGGGGGGGAGAACCCAGGTGCAGAAAGTCTTAACCAAAAATGTCTTTATTTAACCCTCTGGAGTCCGGGGCCTTTCAGACACTTTGAGGCAGTCTGTTACACTTGACATTTTTACGTTTTTCATCTAACTAAAACGTATATGCAAAAGTGGCACATATGGTTGTGTTCTGGAGAACCTCAGCAATAACAATATGACATTAAAGTAAATGAATTTTTTTGTTTTATTAAAAATTAGTGTAAACATAACCTGAAAAATAAAACCTGTTTTCAAAGGTCTTCAAACAACATTAAAAAAACACTATAAACATATCTGGTCAAGACTTTTGAAGTTTACACCTTATAAATATAAGTGTTGGCTACATAAAAGTATAAAGAGCATTCAGAAATGTCATGTAGTTTCAATACAAATTGTAAAAACTTCAGACTAACTATGTTTTCTCTGCTCTTTCTAATTGATTGACTATAATTGACTAATTGACTATTGATTAGGAGAGTGTATAACACCTACAACTTCCCTCTCCCCCCTGTCACCGTGAACGGCCCATTTGTCAAAGACAAAGGCCCTGGGCCTTGGTTAGCTGCCCCCAAAGCCACACAATGAGCCAATGACGACACTGATTGTCCATGCGCTTACCATGTGAATAGCTGATGGGTGTGTCGTTAAGACGCTGCTCCTGGCTAAAGTACTTAAAATTATAAGACCGGGGCCTCAAAGGGTTAAACAAAAATCTTCCACAAGGGAGCAGAAACAAAAACAAAACAATATTCCAACCAGAGCTCAAAACAACAAGACACGCCAAATACACACCAGCATAAAGGCAATTAAATAAGGAAAGCAAACAAGAGGGAAACAAGGGCAGACAAATTAGGCACAAACTAATAATTGGATAAATAACAAGAAAACAAGAAGGCGGGGTAAAGATTCACAACAGGGGTACACTAATTGACACCACTCCTGTTCAAAGACAACACAATTTGGCATATTAGTTGGTGCAAGTACTTTACAAATAAAAAAAAAAAACTATATTTGGACTTCTGCTGAATAATTGAGTGCACGTATTGAATCTCGAACTCAGGTCTCCCACGTCGTAAACTGTGACAATTCCTCTCCACTACTGACAAGTCATGCTTGTCATGCAACGATCAACACATACTCTAAACATACGACATTAAACATTAATATACAAGTTAACTTGTGTGTTTAAGCGGTCGGCAATCTTCTGCCATGCCATCTCTCTTGCCTTGGCAATAGCAGCAGTATTATCCTTCCTTGTAATATTGCTTCTGTAGTCTTCGTATAGTTCCAAAAGGAGCTTTTGCTCAGCGCTGTTGAAAAAATCAGCCCTACTTTTGCTGTCCTTCTGCGACATGATCACGTTTTCGACAATCGCATGTTCTGGGCTTCTTATGTACCCTGTGCGCGCCTAACGCAAGGTTTAATAAGCCTGGCTGAAGTTAACTCTGATGAAGCGTGACTGAAATGTTTTAGTGGAATAGCTTCAGCCTTAAGTTGAAGCTGACGCTAATTCAAATCAGGCTTAATCAGATAAGCTAAAGGGTTTGATGGAATACCCCCCAGGAAAGCCCATGGCACAAAGCAAGCAAACAAACAATGGCCATGTGCTTTCATACAAAGACAAAAAACACACAGATCACAAGACAAAGAGCATCATGCTCTGACACAGAAACAGGGCTGTCAGGATCTGACAAATCCAATCAAGGAAGCCAGGACCCTGACACTGGTCCATCTGTACCAAGACAGTCATTATGGTTGACTATTCCAAAAGGGGAATGAAGGCTGCATTCGAAAGAAAAAAGGTGAGGTGGAAGTCATTTGTCTGTGCAGTGGAGGTGGGCTGTAGAGGATACAATGGAACATTCACCCAGTGGAATCCCAGGTTCAAATTTAAGGAGACTAGGCAAGGGAGCTTTTGGCTTTGACTCCAAATAAAAAACTGAGCAAAGGGAAAAAGGGAAAGCAAGAATCCTTGAGCTGGATGCAAGGAGTGGTTGGGGGATGCCTCTTCTTGCTCGCAAAATGTTCCAGGATTAAAGGAGCGAAAAATCTGTGAAGGGTGGCTCCTGACAGACGACCCTTTAGCCAACTCTGTTGCACTGGAGGAGGTGCGTCAAGCAGAAATGGCCAGCAATTGGGCTCACCTCATGTAAGGGAAATTTTGGTTTTCACAACATATTTTACCTTTTCCAAAATAGAAATTTAAGTGGTAATTTGTTTTGTTTCTTTGTTTTTTAAAAGCTGTTCTTCAGGCTTACTTGCCCTTATTTCCCAAATTAACTGTGACATGGAGGGCTGTAACAACTTCAGGAAAATCTTCATCAATATGGAATGCTTTAAATTAGTATATGCTTTTAGTCATACTTTGTATTATTTCATGTTTCATGTCTCTAGAAACAGTAAGTTCCATTCCTCATATGCAATAGGTCTCCCTGTTGCAGTGTGTAGTTGATGTCAACAGGAAACTCAGTAATGTCAATAGATCTGGGGTACTAATGTTGGATGACTTTGAACTGTCAGATGACAAGTATAAGGCTGTATAAGGCTGAATACATTCATGTATTCCAATAGCTGTGTCAGAAGAAATAAAAAAAACATGTAGAAAAAAAGTGGCTTTGTGACAAATATTACTCTTGTTTTGTGACAAGTTTGCCTGACTCTGTAAGCAAAGAGAGGGAAAACGCCTTTTCATATAGTGAACAGGAAGCTCAAGTGACTTCGAGTTTCCCCTCAAAGCATGCGGCTTTCCATGTCCTGTGTTTCTTCTCTGGTGGCCATGCAAAATCTGCACATATAATTAACTGTGACTGGAAATGAGCTACAATGACAAAAATAAGCTGCCAAATTGTCTGCAACAAACAATACAGTGACATTAATGGTAGCTGCAAGCTGTTCCAAGTGCACACCCTGCTATTTAAGAATAACAAGGTTCCCTTTCAGGAACTCGAGCTGTGTCGAAACACTATGGGAACCCCTCCAGCTTTTATGCACTCTGGATCACGTGTAAAATCTAACCAATAGAGGGGCGATACATCACAGATGGGGTGACGTCACGACCAGGAAGCTTAAAAGCACGTGCACCGCGCTGCTCTGGTTAGCTTCATTCAGCGAAGCACTCTGTGTTGCATTGTCTCTCCTTCTATCATTTTGCTAGGGAAAGCATTTAAGTTAAAATGCCAAAGACGAAGGGAAAGACAAACAGGTGCGAAAGTGAGCAGCAGCGCTTTAGAGCATGTGTTCCTCCCTGCCCGCGTTTCATAACGGGTAGGGATACACACGCTCTATGTGTTGTCTGCCTGGGAGCACCTCCACACAGGAGCCTTCCTTTCTTCCCTGACTTGCACGTTGAGGTGTCCAAGTCATGGGAAAGGCCATACTTGTCACGGATATTTACCCCTGCCACTAATTACTATGGTAACCTGGCAGGGCTAGACGAGTATGGCTATAAGACGATGCCCCCGGTAGAGCAGACTCTTGCCAGCTTTCTTTCCCCCGGTGAGGCATCGTCTTTGAAGGCTCCGTCCCTGCCCTCTAAGCCTCTTAGAACTACATCAGTGCTTTTGGGCAGGGGGTACACGGCTGCAGGTCAAGCAGGTGCCTGCCTTTATACTATGGGCATACTTCAGGCGTATCAGGCTGACCTGCTAAAAGACCTGGATGAGGGTCGCAATCTCACTCCTGAGGGGGTGGGTGAGCTACAGAGAACTGCTGACCTCTCGTTGCGTGCCACCAAAGAGACCGCCCGTGCTATAAGGCAGTCTATGGCAGCTCTGGTGGCAGCCGAGAGGCACTTGTGGCTGACCCTGTCCCAAATAAAAGATCAGGACAGGGTCTTCCTTCTGGATGCCCTCCTGGCCTGTTTGGTGACGCTGTTAATACAGTAGTCGACAGGTTCCAGGAGGCCCGCAAACAAGAAATTCAGTTCAAATGCCGTCCACCTACTTTCGGCGGGGGTTCTCCCCACTCTGGTGGGATCCACGCAGACGTCAGCTATGGAACAAGAAGTAGAAACCCTCCTGAGGAAGGAGGCCATCGAGGTAGTCCCTCCTCAGCAGAGAGAGTTAGGTCTATACAGCCGCTATTTCATTGTTCCCAAGAAGGATGGAGAGTTGTGTCCTATCCTAGATCTGTATCTCCTGAACCGCTCAGTTATGAAACTGAAGTTCAAGATGCTCACTTTGAAACAGGTCGTGTCCCAAATCAGGTCAGAGGACTGGTTTGTCATAATAGATCTAAAGGATGCCTAGGCCAAGTTCAGGTCAAATCACATCATCAAGTTCGCTGATGACACAACTGTTGTAGGTCTCGTCAGCAACAATAATGAAACATCCTACAGAGAGGAAATGGCACAACTGGTTGAATGGTGTAGTGCAAACAACCTGTCCCTCAATGTAAGACAAGGGAGGTTGTGATGGACTTTAGGAGAAACTCTGCTGACCACCCCAACTGATCATCGACAGCTCAACTGTAGAGAGGGTCAGAAGCACTAAATTCCTGGGAGTGCACATTACAGAGGATCTCACTTGGACCACCAACACTACATCACTCTCCAAGAAGGCGCAACAGCGGCTACACTTCCTGCGCCAGCTTAAAAGAGCAAGTCTCCCTCCACCCATCCTCACCACATTCTACAGGGGTACCATTGAGAGTGTGCTGACCAGTTGCATCACTGTCTGGTACGGAAACTGCAGTGCTGCTGACCGCAAAACCCTACAGCGGACGGTGAACGCAGCTGGAAAGATCATCTGTGCCCCTCTGCCCTCCATCCTGGACATTTTCCTTGCACAATGCTCCAGTAAATTCACCAGTATTGTGAAGGACCCCACCCACTCCCATCCTCTCTTCCAGCTCCTGATATCAGGAAGACGGTACCGGAGCATCAAAGCCCGGTCTGCAAGACTGCTCAACAGCTTTTTCCTGCAGGCTGTGAGAGCCCTTAACTCCAGTGCCCTCCTCTGAAAACCCATCCACAAACCTCATAAACATTATGCAATCTAAATGCACAAGACACTTTTGTAAATGCACAAGACACTTTAATAAGAACTCAATAAGAACTAAAAAATGTTTACCACCACACACAACTTATCATGTATGGTACTAGTATTGTCTGTCCTAGGCTATGTGCATGTCCTTAGTCAACCATTTATAGTGTATTTATAGCATAGTATATGTATAGTTAGATTACCCCTCTCAGTAAGGATATCGTGTAGATTATGTATAGGTTTTAAAAAGTGTGTATAGTCTTAAAATTATTCATTTTTTTTTTTTTTCTCTGTGTAACACCGTGGTCCTGCGAGACATGAAATGTAGCGGAATGACAATAAAGCTCAACCTCTTAACCTATTTCCATATCTCCATCCTTCCTCAACACAGGAAGTTCCTGAGGTTCGCTTTCAGGGGCGAAGCGTACCAATATCGGGTTCTTCCCTTCGGCCTAGCACTCTCACCCCGCACTTTCACAAAAGTGGTGGATGCAGCTCTGGCTCCCCTGAGATCCCAAGGCATCCGCATACAGAATTATATAGACGATTGGTTAATTTTAGCTCACTCTGAGCATTTGGTGGTCAACATCGAGATGTCGTTCTAGACCACATAAAACAGTTGGGGTTCAGACTAAACACAGAGAAAAGCGTGCTTTCTCCAGCGCAGAGAACCACTTATCTGGGTGTGGTTTGGGATTCGGTCACAATGCGGGCACATCTTCTCCTGCTCGAGTAGATTCGATCCTAAGTGCAGTCATGAGAGTCAAAGAAGGCCAATCACTCACTGTTCAGCAACTGCTAGGCCTCATGGCAGCTGCTTCCAGCGTAATTCCTTATGGCACATCACATCTGGTCTTTAAACGTTTTTCCTCTGCATATGATCCATGGAGAAGCACTTCTGCTGACCCAAAATGACATTGTGAATACAATAAATATAAAGCTTAGACCTGCCCTAAAAATTCACAATAATATTCTAATGTTCAAGAACACAGATGACAGCCTGAGGTGAGCGCTTGTAATCAACAATAAGCTCATCATTGGGCCATTCAGAATCTGACATTTGTCACATGTTTGGTGTTTAATGTCTAAACCCACAGAGGGAGAGAGAGGAAACCAGGACTATAAATACAGGTATAGCCTAGGTGAGCTTCGATGTTGCTTTATGTCAAAACCAGAATGACACATTCTAATAAAAAATAACTGGAACTGAAACTAAATGAAAATCATTTGTTCAGAAATATCAGGACAGATAATAATTTCAATTGATTTGGTGCCAGTGTACCTTTATTAGATCTCTGATGATGTTCATGTGCTTTACATGCGGAGTCCCTAGAGGGAGTGATCAGTTAAACAATAGCTACACTAGACCTCTGAGCCAATTAAATGAAATGATCAGGGACCATAGATAATAATGTCCCTCAGTAAGTTTTGAAGAACTCCTGACATTATGGTGCTA
Source organism: Ambastaia sidthimunki (assembly GCA_036877625.1). Lineage (NCBI taxonomy): Eukaryota > Metazoa > Chordata > Actinopteri > Cypriniformes > Botiidae > Ambastaia > Ambastaia sidthimunki. The sequence goes on from JAZGTK010006005.1 coordinate 13,416, forward strand.
TATGATCACTTAAAACATAATCATAAATACCTAAAACAAGCAATTTTACCTGATATAATTAGCATTTTTATATCAGGACCACATTCAAGAAAGACTGATCTATAATGGGGTCATTCGTTGACCTTCTGGACTATGACCAGCTGGTGCATGGTTCCTCCTTTACTAAATATTCTTTAAGCTTGGCCAACCAGGATTACCAGAATGCCCTGTACTAAGGTTTAATAGCCCAGTATTTCCAGTGACTCCCACTCCAAGGCCTCTTCACAAAATGTCTGCTACACCAGAGCCTTTCCACAACATGGCCGCCACTCCAGAACCTATTCACAACATGGCTGCCATGCCAGATCCTCCAGATGTTCCCCGTCATCATAAATATTGCATTTAAAGGTGCCCAGGCGTTTCAAAGGCTGCAGTCTGATGGACCCACCCGGCTAGAGCAGCTGGCATCCCAAGGACCTCCGCATTGGCTGTCATGGAGGCGGTTTGTCAGCACTCGCTGTAATGGCAGTAGCCATTTTGTGTGTTTGGGCTGTACACTACTCTCCTGCTCCTCCAGAGCCTGTTCCAATCCCTGCCATGGCCGGTCCTGTGATACCTGCCTTTGTTAACCATTGCTGGCTGTATAAGTCATAATACATTGGTACAATGCATGGTATAACAATGTATAACACTGTACTGACCACGATTCAAAACACTAGTGGTAGCAACCAAGTAGCAACACCATGAGGCTGTGGTAGTCAGGTTTGTACTGGCAACAATGCTTTTATTTTCTACATAAATCGAAATATAGCTTGTACTGGTATTTTGCAAAACACATTTACGACACTATCAAACTCTCCCTCACTTTCACACTCACACACTAATATTTTTGTCTTGCTGGCCCACACATGCTTGCTCTCATATCTTGTGGTTTGCACGCGTTGGTTGATCATTCACTCGGCCTCTGGCCAAACAAGCAGGATCTGCTCTATAAAGATGTTTTCGAAGCCTGAGCAAAAATGATGCACTTCAACAACACGTTATTAGCAAAACTATTTCATGCTTGCTACCAGCAGACAGGTAAGTTACTTCTGTTTTTGAAGAATAAGATGCTTAATATTTTGCTCCTAAAAATCTAAAATTATTAAGCTGAAGTTAATATATGTCTGACTGATATGACATCAAAGTTTACAGAATGTAAACTTTAATTGTTGGCCAATTTTGTGTGCTAATAGCTGTCTGTATATTCTGCTACACATTTTAAGTATTGCCTTCATAATAACTATTGTTGTTGTTGATGATGACATTGTTGTTTATAGTAAACCTATGGGTAAACTATTGTTTTTGAGACTTTATAAATTTTTTTGTTGATTTTTGTTGGAAAATGTTTAGGGCTTTTATTAATTAAGAAATATTAGCTTAAACGCATGCTAAGTTTAACTAGTTTAATTCAAAATTATGTTAAATATGTGTTAAAAATTATGGAGCTGAACTACTACTGAACTATTCCTTTGGCCTCCCAATAAATAGATGGTGTTCAATAACATTTTACATAAACAACTTGACTTTAAAATAATATTATTTGTTGTTGTTATTTAATAAATATTTTTTCATGTGGAAACATGCTAAACAGCACATTTAGTTAATACTATACACAAAATATGGAGGTAACCTTTTAGAACATTGTGGTTATTTATAGTCTTTATTTACAAGACAATAGCAAAGCTGTATTGATTGTGTAAACTTGTTTACGCTGAGTTATCAAATGTCCTTCATGCCTCTGTTTCATAAACCTGAAGATCCAGTTTTCAGTGCTGCATCAACGTTCAGACCAACATAAGAGCTCAGAGCTAGTGGACTCTTCAAATATTAACGCTCTGACTTTCAGGAAAGGAACTACTGTGACTTAAAACACAATCGAAATAGAGGATGGCGCATTATAATGAAGTAAGCTTTTTTTAAATTACGGTTTACTACTGGATTATTCAGAGTTTTGGTCTCAGGTTCTACATTGCTTAGTCTTTGTTTTATTTATATATCTGTTACATGTAATTGTTCCCTCAGCCATTATCTTCATCGGCCAATGTCAATCTGGGTGTGTCTGGCAATCCTCAGTAAGATATCTTTGTTGTATTTGTCATAACAAAGAAATATGGACTAAACACCCTTTAAATCTTTCAGATCTTTGTGAATGAACATACAATAATGAAAATATTAATGTAGTGATTGTATTAGGTTGTAATTTGTTCTAGTCTGTTTCATTGTTGTTGCCATGTGTGTTTTCAGTGCCAAACCCACTGACTTTGACTTCCTTGCAGTCATTGGTAAAGGAACATTTGGGAAGGTGAGCCATACAGTATCTGATGTCACTATCAGTATCAGTAAATGTACTTTATGCCTTCACAAATGATTAACACTTTAAAAGGTAGTATACTAAGGTTACCTTGACAACAACTTTCCTGTGGATTTTAAAGGCATAAGTGACTTATAAATTGACCTGAAGAAAATAAAATGCTGTTAATATGCTAAAATGATTTGTCAATTGCAGGTTCTCTTGGCAAAACTTAAAGCAGACGGAAAATTCTATGCTGTGAAAGTTTTGCAAAAAAAGGTTATTTTGAAGAAAAAAGAGGTTAGTATGTATTTGTTTATCAGACATGCTATTTATTAGATTTTTAAATCTAATAAATAGACCTTGAGAGACTAGTATTAGGTACAAGATCGTAAGTCCTCAGTTGCATTAATATGCGGTAATGTAGGCCTAATCTAATCTTACTTTTACTTTGTTCCTTGAACTCCAATGATATAGTTCCTTGCTTGCTGGTCACAAAACATTTTGTTCCTCAGTGTATCTATATTTAGATACATTTTTTATTTCAAATTTTTTTTAGCCCAATTAAATTAACTGTATGGTGAGCACTGGAAAGAAAACACAGGACAAAAATACTGGATCCAAATTTAAATATAGCTGTAAGCAGCAAAGTCGGGCCCAAGCACTACAGCACCATCACCACCTGGTGCTTCTAAGAAAACAATGCATAGTTGTCACATGCATTTAATTCTAAAAAAATTTTTTTTTCTGACCAAGTATGAAGTGACCTGGGTGAAATTCGCAATTAAGCATCTTCAATGTCTTGGCATAATACTTGCCAAGTATTATGTGCCAATCCCCGTACAATCCAAAATGGCAGACTTCCTGTTGGGTGGAGCTAATGAGTGTAATTTTGAAAGTTGTCCAGCTTGAGAACAATACATGTACCAAGTTGGGTGACCGTAGGTGAAACTAACCATATCACTTTAGTCAAAAAGGGGTGCTACAGGGCCTCCCCACGACACCTATGTGTAAGCTTGGTCTAACAGCTAAAAACTATGGTGTGTGTGCGCCAAATTTCATGTCATTTCAAGCATGTTAAGTGCCTGGTTAAGTTCCAGTATTTAAAATCCTTTAAAGCATTACATCAGGCATGTCTCTATATTATAATTGACCAAAGTCTGAAGTGACTTGGTAAGTAAGTTGACTATTTTAAAGTTTGTTTTAAGTGACACACTACCTGTTGCCAGTTTGTGGCACTATGACCGTGACTCACTATAGTCATATCCATGTTATCAGCCCACCACACCAAATATATCTGCCAAGTTTGATGTAAATCACTCAATGCATGCTCTAGATATTAGAGACTTTCTGTTTCCATTTTTTGCCATAATTTTACAGCCTTGCCATGGCAACACTGTTTGAAAGATCAAAAATCCCTTCTCAATTTTAAATTTTCAATGTATTTGCATAATGCTTAATTTGCATAACCAAGTTTCATGACAATCACATGAAATCCCTAGTATTTAAAAGTTCACGGCATGCACTTTTCAGAAAGTTCATAATGGCTGACTTCCTGATGAGCGGAGTTAATAGGTGTCAGTGTGAAAGTTGTTTGGGCTGACATGACTGATACACATACCAAGTTTTAATTTTTTTTTTTTTTTTTTTTGCCTTGTACCAGGGGGCACTACCAAGCCCCCTGCCCTCTCTTTTGATTCATGCATACATCTGTCTATTTGTTTTACCCAGTTAACTGTCTAGCCACAACCTAGCAACTATTTACCATACCCTAGCAACCATGTTATAAAATAAATAAGCCATATCTCAGCATTAGAACATTGTAGAGACATGTGGGTGGGCTTATTTGACTCGGGCTGTCAGTCTGCTTTAGGTATTGCCCTGGCAACTTCCTGACCACACCCTAGCAACCATTTAGATCACCCTAGCAACTTTGTAACATCATAAATAAGCCACGTTATAGTATATCTATCATGCTAAATCATGTTAACAGCATGTTAAGTCATGCTAGCATCATGTTAAAACATGTTAGCATCATGTGTAATCATGTCAGCAACATGTTAAAACATGATAACATTGTTATATATTTCAGAGTTTTGCCACGGCCAGCACCACTCACATTATCTTCAGAAAATCTAGTTGTAACTTGCATTTTTTTTTCCGCAAAATGCAACACTTTGATATATGTCATTTTGTAATGACAATGTAAAAATGAGACTCTGATTTGTCTGTGGAACTGTAAACACAGTTCATGTTTGGATTACATGAACCACAGCAATCTGACTTATGAGTAGATCTTTTAAAAAATGTATAAAATATATGTAATATGTATAAAATACGGTCGTATTTTGTATTTTTACAAATTGTATTTTTAAAATAGTATTTATATCATAAATATGTTTTTAGACAGCTTTGACATGTTTTTTTAGACTGGAATTAATTGGGTATGTTCATTAGTGTCTCAGAGCATCAACCACTTTCTTTTACCTGTGCATTGATATTTATCTTGCTTTTTCTGCCATGTATGTCCAACAGCAAAAGAACATCATGGCAGAGAGAAATGTGCTACTCAAAAGCCTAAAACATCCATTTCTTGTCGGGCTACACTACTCCTTTCAGACTGCTGAGAAACTCTATTTTGTCCTGGATTATGTCAATGGAGGAGAGGTATGAGACATATCTAAGATACATTCTGACTTATGAACAGAACAGTCAGTCATTAGCAAGCATCAGAGGTCTTCAAAAAAGTACTATTTTCCATCTGTGTATATTATTGTTATTTAGGACAGTTTAAATAAGACCCTTCAAAAGACCCTAACTGGTGCTAGAGTCAACATAATGGATTATAATCATATGATTATAGTGATTATAATGATTATTATATGATCTAGTTTTGTCTAAATTTGGTGACTATTTGTAGTATAGTAATGTTGTTAACTGTCTGCTACTAAAGAATTTTCCACCAATGTAAGCTTAAAGGTAGGCCTTAGGGTAGCAATAGAAAGTTAGCTTTAAAAGCATGAGCTCCCATCGTCTGTTCAGAGTGCTCTGCAAAGCTATGCGTCCTCAAAAAAACATGAACACACAGATGATGCAGACTGTCTGTGCGAGCAGGGTGCCTGGAGTTATGCCAATACATTGTTTGACAGGCGAGTAGGACATCCCATAATGACTGGACAAACATTTTATGCTCCTGCACCTTCAACAAAAGATACATTTATATTATATATATTTAGACCACTTTACTTGATTGCTGTCAGGATGTGAAGAGATTTTAAACCTGCATAAAAATGTTTCTAAAAGAAAATCACCTACCCTGCTGTTTATCCAGACATGACTAGTATCTGGACTAAATGGTTGTCCCTTGTCTCTCCAGCTGTTTTACCATCTGCAAAGAGAGCGATGTTTCTCAGAGCCACGAGCTCGGTTCTACTCAGCTGAAGTGGCCAGTGCCATTGGCTACCTCCACTCTCTCAATATTGTTTACAGGTCAATAACTGGGAGATTTTCTGTTAATTGTACTATAATGACATTTACCGATGACCCAACCTCATTTTCAAATATTTTCCAATGTTCCCATCTAGAGATCTCAAGCCAGAAAATATTCTATTAGACTTCCAGGTAAATCCTTATTTGGACATGTATTTCGTTGTTCTTTATTTATACAACGAAACTGCTAAATGCATTCTATATTGTTTTTAACATTACATTTTTGTTTCTAATGCAGGGTCATGTGGTGTTAACAGATTTTGGCTTGTGTAAGGAAGGGGTGCAACCAGAAGGAACTACTACAACCTTCTGTGGAACTCCTGAGGTAAGACATGAGACAAAAAGAGTTTTGACTCTGTCATCTAAGATCACCTAGAGGGATTTTATATTTTCTCAGTATCTGGCACCTGAGGTCCTGCGAAAAGAGCCCTATGACAGAACAGTGGATTGGTGGTGTCTTGGAGCTGTGCTCTACGAGATGCTGTACAGCTTAGTAAGTTTACCAATTCATGTATGCATTACTGTGTACTTCAAAATGTTTGATGGGATCAACATTTCATGAAACAACTGTATTTTTTTTTTTGACTGAATGTGATAGCCTCCATTCTACAGTCGAGATGTGTCCGAGATGTATGAGGGCATTTTGCATAAACCTCTCCACCTGCCACCAGGAAAGTCTGAGGCTGTGTGCCACCTTCTGTACGGACTCTTGCAGAAAGATCAGCGTCGACGAATAGGAGCTATTGCTGATTTTGTGAGTGAACATTTGATGGAACTTTCTGTTTGTGGGAGTCAGTATTATCTTTAATTTTCATATAAATAATGGACATGGATAGTGTTATGAGAAGAAAGTTATTTTTGGCCAACTCTTCTTCAAGGTTAAACTGTTTATCAGGCCAAAAGTCATTGCTAACGTGTCAACTGTTTTAACTTTGCAGCTGGAGATTAAAAATCATGTGTTCTTTGCCCCCATAAACTGGGACGACCTCTATCACAAGCGAATCACTCCTCCATATAACCCCAATGTGGTAGGTTGCTACAAACCCCCTTTTTTAAAATCAAGAGTAGGATATGGGGTCTTTGGTCATTGTTGTTTTTCTTTTATGGTAGAACCTAATAATATAAGTAACTTCTTTACTAATATTTTTATTTGGTTAATATTTCAAATTCTGTTCTATCTGACACTGTTACTATAATGGCCAGTGTTGTAATAAAGTTTCTTACATGTTTCCTCAGAGAGGTCCTTCTGATCTTCAGCATATTGACCCAGAATTCACCAGGGAGATGGTGCCAAACTCTGTGGGCCGCACCCCAGACCCTACTCCCAGCCTGGCCAATAGCAGCTCCAATGCTTTCAACGGCTTCTCCTACATTTCTGGAGAAGATGGATTTCTATGAGACATGTCAACCAATCAAGGCTTGTGAAGTGGCATCAAGCATAGATTTTCATACAATTATAGTAATGGAGAAGGACTGAAAAGAAATGTGAATGTTTTTATTGTTTTCTTTTATACTGTGTTAAAAGTCATTAAGATTAAAATGTAATTGTTACAAATGAGTTTAAGGATGTTGAGCTAATTTTGCATGTATTATTAAATGGAACAAAATATATTTCTTCAGTTTGTAACATTGAAGGACATTGCAAAAGTTATATATCTTGATTGCACCATTGAAAAAGTAGCTAGTTTCAAAATCTGTTAAAAAAGAAATACTGCTATTGAAAATGTCTGTATTACTGTTTAATTGCCAAAGCAACCTGGAATGTGATTTTTGGTAAACTGTCATGAGATGGTATTTTTTGTTTTTATCATTCAAAAATATTTTTGCATAATTTTCATGTACAACAATATTTCATGTACTGAGGCTGCTTTTTTACAATTGTACATAAGGAAAAGATATAGAAATATCATAACATAATTAACATAATCAAAATATTCTGGTCGAATTTTGCCATGGCAAGCAGCACACATTTTAAATCTACTTAATTGTAATGTACACCGTACGGGGCAGTTGTGGTTTACTGGTTAGTGAGTCGGGCTTGTAATCAATAGGTTGCTGGTTCGATGTTCGATTCCAGCGATGGCAGGTAGCAACTGAAGTGCCCTTAAGCAAGGCACCTAACCCCCGATTGCTCCCCGGCGCTGCAGTGATAGCTGCTCCCCGGCGCTGCAGTGATAGCTGCTCCCCGGCGCTGCAGTGATAGCTGCTCCCCGGCGCTGCAGTGATAGCTGCTCCCCGGCGCTGCAGTGATAGCTGC
>JAZGTK010006006.1:0-16811 GCA_036877625.1 Ambastaia sidthimunki
GTGCGTGTGTGCATGGTAAAAGTCACATACACCTTCATTGTGGGGACCTGTCAGCGAATAGGGAAATTGATTATTAAACACACTAAACGATTGTTTTTGAAAAATGTAAAAAGGTTATGTTTAGGGGTAGGGTATAAGTCATTATGTCTATGAAAAGTCCCCACACAGCATAGAAACGTGTGTGTGGGTGCGTGTGGAGAACACTGGGCTGAATCCTTTGTGCAGAAGCACTCATGCATAAACGCTAATCCCATAAGCTAACAGTGTTCGCCTCACGGTCATACTCTCAGAAACTAATATCTGGGGCGCATCTGAGTCGCTGTTTGGCACATCAGAGCTACAGAGTCAACCACAGCATGACATACTGCCCCCCACCACCCATCCATCTCTCTCTCTCTCTTCTGACAACAAATGATGAGTGAGTTTGTATCTGAGTCCCAGAGCTTCAGTAAAACCCTACTGAGCTGTGAAATGTAGTGCAGGACAGACGGACTGCTGTATAACCAGAATCCTGAGGCTTGTTTTGATCTTAGCAGGGAGCTAAAGTCTAAATGGTGTGTGTGTGTGTGTGTGTGTGTCAAGGGACACAACATGTCGTGGTGTCACAGTGCAGGTACAAGCATCATCTCTGTAGATCATTATGCTCTTGTGATCCTGCTGTTTTTCCAACCCTGAGCTCAGCTCAGTGGGGCTCTAACCCCTCCTGTCGCTCTGACAGCAGGAGGAGGATAAGGACGAGCTTTGATACAATGTACTGAAGGTGAAATCTTGAAATCCCTTAATTACTCTCCAACACAGAAGTCATAAGACGATGAGTGTGAGGAAGAGACCCAACTGGCCCGCTGGCCTCCGCAGGCCGCGTGTCTCCTGCTGTGAGGTAATTTAGACGTTATCTGCGCTAATATTCATTTAACGATTCCTCACAGGACCTGATTGAGTGCCATGAAGTCATTGCAACATGGGTGGCAGTCAAACCCAGAACTGTGCATGAGCAGTTACTAGTGTGTGTGTGTGTGTGTGTGTGTGTGATTTAGGGCAAGGACATGCCTCAAAATGTCATGCCGATTCGCTGGTGATCTCCATAGGGGAGAGTGCCCCTGTATCATGACACCCCTGGGATCGTGCCTTTCTCACTTTGGCACTCCAGGAATACCGTCCTGTGGAACTCCAAAGCCGGTTATGAGAGCAGCACCACAGAAACCCGAGGCCAGGTGCTGCCTCTGCTCAAGGCTCACTGTTGTAATTTGAGGCACAAGGTAAACAGCAGCAGGAATCAAGTATGTCATTGGGCTCCTGTACAGCAGTTGCTCGTGACCATCTGGCTCGTCTTTCTTATGTGGATTAGCTTGGTCTGAGCTACACAGCTTCAGCACAGATTAGAGCATTTGGTGACATGCTTGGTCACACCATGCCGTGTTTCTGACTCTGTAACCCTCACTGCTCTAGCACGTCCAAATGACCAACTTCTGTACTATCAGGAATGTTCAGGAAAGTGGGAGGGGCATAAATAATTATGGAACTTGCTTTGAATATCTTGAATATTAATCATGTGACATCATGTTATTAATATTAATTAGGCTCTTGAAGACAATTATAGACAGACAGACAGATATTGTTTGCCCTTTATGTTTAAACAAATTCTCAGTTATTTGTGTTATTTTGTACATAGTTGGGTGTTCCTGTAGCTCAGCTGGTCGAGCATTGCGTTAGCAGCGCAAAGGTTGTGGGTTCGATCCCAGGGAACACAAGTACTGATTAAATGTAAACCTTAAATTCACTGTAAGTTGCTTTGGATAAAAGCGTCTGCCAAATGAATAAATGTAAGTGTAAGTTATTTACAGATATTCCACAAGACAAAATAACAACTGAATTTACACTTAAATGAGCCTGTTCAAAAATGTACATGCTGTTGGTTCTTAATCTAGTGAAATGCTTCATGGATGTTCAGTGAACGTTTGTATTATTTGTGATAGTTGTGTGAGAAGCTGGATCATACAGTCACTGCTGAGAGCAGCTCAAATGTGCAGAAGAAGCTGGAGAACCAAAGTATGTGCAACACCTGGAGGGTTTTTCTGAAGATCAGTGAACAGCCTCTGAGCTCAGGATAGAACAGAGACTCCTGCACAACCTTAAAAAAACATACAAACAGTCACTGAGCTCACAGGAAGAGAGTTATGAATATAAATCTGTAATGTGAAATGGCTTAATCATGGCATCACTAAAAAAACAATGCAATTTCTTATGAGTACTCGTTTTTAATGTTCATAAATATCAGCGTTTTTCTGATTGGCAAATCGTTTAAACCTTTTAACCTTTTAAATGCTACGAACTGCCTGATTCAAACTCATTACGGCCCCATTCAGATTAAGTGCCTTTATTACAGAAGAGCTGATATAATTTGTCTGTTTTATCTGATTCAGGTTGAGTCATAGTTCACAGAAATATTCATAGATTCACAGATTCATAAACTGAGTTTTTTCTCTTACAGTCTTACGTCTAGCTAGCACACAGCCTCAGTTCACTGCCATTAACATGTAACACCATGTTCATTGTTATTCAAACACCTCAGCAGATATTTCCAGAGGTGTGTCTGTAGTCTTATCAAAGCCTCGTCTTTGCTCAACTCCAGCTTGCGCTTTGCATTTATGAATTCTGAGGTTTGCTCAAGGGATTGTGGGGGATTTATCTGCCATTTGGTCCAGGGTAACAAAAGATTAGGATCTTATCGATGTAGTCACCTGGTTTGACATTTCAGAGTTGGATGCAGACAGGTGCCTCTTTAAAGCTCTGAGAGTGAGTGACAGTCTCAAGGTGGTTTTGAAGGAAGAGAAGTGTGAGCTGTCGAGTGAATGAGTTTGTAGAATGAAGAAAGAAGGAAAGCACACATTGGTGTGTTTTCCTTCTTTCCCCCCCCACACACACACACATGTTGCCCTAGGTGGTGTATGGGGACATTCCATAGAAGAAATTGTTTTTTATACTGTATAAACTGTATTTTCTATCCCCTATCTCTAAACCCAACCCTCACAGAAAACGTGGCATTTTTAATTAACAAAAAGATCAACATTTAGTATGTTTCTTTAACGATTTACACTTCACAGGAAGTGTGCCCGTAAACCATGTCTACATGTTACACAGTCGTTATGCACATTTTTGTCCTCGTAAACACCATTTTCAATTCCCCATACACACACTTCAAGCTATTTCTGTTTTGCTACACAGCTCCTATACAAGGTGGCAAAGCAATTTCTCTTTATCTCTTGTTGCCCCCCCCCGCTTCTCACAAAGTGCATAAAAAACCTCTAAAAGCTCCTTTCTGTGTGAAATTTTACGTTTTAACAAAGTTTCACAATTCTATTCTTGCCTTCAACACATTCCCCTGACATATTTCCTAATCTGCCCCTTTTAATTTGAAGAATTGAAGCGTAGAGACAGGAAGGACGTAAAAAACATCACGGTCGTTGCTGCTGTGTGTGCAAATACAAGAATAATCTTTTCTGGAAATTGGATTTCTATTGAAGGGGCTCTAAAACACGCCACCTCTCTTTGTACGGAAGTTCTTTTTTGTTTTTTTTGTCTGCGCTGAGAATCTTAATATGAATCGAATTCGTTTAATAAAGTTGTTTACCACTTTCTTGACTTAACATAATTTACTCAGCTTCTAGATTTCTGTGTATCTGGGGAGAGTCTCTCGATAAGCACATCTCCTAGAGCTTCGATTTCCTCTACCGTTGTGTCTGAACAGTCTCATTAGCTCTGGTTGCATCAGGAGATGTTTTGCACCAGTGCTGTGTTAAGAATCTTTCTTCAGAATTAGTTCTGTGCAACTCTGCATCACTTAAATATACAAAAAGCTATTGTGACAATTAATGGTCCATTCTATTCTGTTTTTGAATCTCATTTGTGTTTTATATAAAAAAGATAAATTGTAAATTAAAGATAAATGCTTAGCCGCACATTTAGCTTTAAACACAGAAGCAGTCGTCTCATAAAGGCTCGGTCGGTGTTGAACCCGAGGCAGTAACAGGGTGGCTTTTATTTGAACAGTTTTGACAACTGCCCACTTTCCTTCAACCCAGCCTCTGATTCATAGCAGTTCCTCGTCCTGTTAAAAAATACATTTGCCCTGAAATCTCCATTAACACCTTCAGAAGTGTTTTTCCTCTATTTTCCCTGCTCATTCCCGTTACAGGAATATACAGTTCAGACCTTTAATGTGTGTAATGATGCGTACTGTGTGTAACGGAGGTAACAAAAACACAACATATACCTTTCAACCTCTCTGTGAAAACCTTCAGATGTCAGCTGAATTGTTGTCTATACAATGTTGTAAGGGCTGATGTTGATGAATGGTGTGTTACAGAAATATAAGGTACACAGCACTTCCTGTGAGTGTTTCATTAGCCATCGTAATCCTTTAGAAGTATCGTATAATGCAAGGCTGTTAGATGCAAATCTTTCTCCATCAATGGGCATTTTATCTGGAAGGGCTCTTGAAATAAGGGAATGGATTTATATTATTTATTTATATTATAAATAATTATTTATATTATGGATTTATACACCATCTAGTGAAGGCTTGAGTCTGTGCACGCTCTTGTGATGCCGTCAACCAATCAGCGATATTTCAGATTGAAACTACAAAATTGATTGTCCACATGGCATGTTACGTGTGTGTGTGTGTGTGTGTTCACGACTTGCAGTGTGTTCACGGTGTGTATGTGTGTTCACTACTGTGTATGTGCACTTGGATGGGTAAATGCAGAGCACAAATTCTGAGTATGGGTCACCATACTTGGCCACATGTCTCTTTACTCACTCACTCACTCACTCACTCACTATGTCAGTGGCAGTAAACAGTTGGGAAAACTTAATTCTTGTTATTATAACACTTGTTTTTTGGATGCAGATTCAGGACAATAGAAAAGCTGCATAAAGCACCAAGTAAATTCAGAAGGCAAGCCACTCACTGACTTTTTACAAGGGTCTTATTTAACAAAATTAAATATGTAGCATTGCAATTTTATGATGCAATTTTAAGCCTATTTTTCCACTGAGAAAATAAGTTGTCATTTGGTTATCAGAAGCTCTTCGTTTTAACCAAAGGAGTGTGATGTATTTATTTTTTCCAGGGAAAATGCAGCTTTATGAAAGACGTCAGGCCTCATCTAGAAGCATTTACAGATAATGACATCATAGCGCCTCTGAGGACCGCAAAACCGATTGAAATAAAAGCCAAATATGTGGCCTGCTGCTCAAAATGAGGCAGTTTATATATTTTCTCTTTATTTCCACCTAATTGAAATTAACTGACCATTCGGTGCTTTGCTGTACACTTTTGACTCACCGGCCGCTGGGTAAGTGTTTCTGTTACCTGCAGGTTAGTTTCTGAGCAGGCAGGATTAGTGGTTCCTTCAAAGTCGTCTTGATTTAGCCCTTCATAGATCATTTCGGAGTGGTGAAACTTTCACCATCCCACCCCCAGCTCAACTCCAGGCAGAAGAATCGATGCTAATCTTCACCTGACCTGTGAATTAATGCAGATTGCAGGAATAACATGCCCCAGTCAGCACTTTCTGTGTCACCGGCAAGCAAATTATGCAGGAAATCAATGCTAACGTGTCAGATCGTGCCCGACTCCCCCTGCTTGCACCTTTCACCTGGCACGGGGATATGACACCAGACCTTGTCTTAGTTACCTTTTATCCTGTTTAATTAACAGAAAAGTGGATGCCTAATGGGGCAGCTGCAGAAATGCATTGTGGGATTGCTTTCTAATGACCCGAAGGAAGACCTTTTATTCAGTCATACAGTAATGAAGGGACTCTGTTTCTAGGGTAACGATGGAAATACCTACAGTATTATGGTATTTATCTGCTTCATCTATAAGCCTCCAGCAGGTCCTCCAGTAGAATCATTTTGGGATTTGTCATTAACACAATCTGAACTCCGTATCCCTTGGGCACCAACCTCAATTAGATCTATTAGATGTGATTGCATTTCAGTGAAACCTCGAAAGCTTGAATGTGATTTTCATGTTTTGATCCTCATATTTCTTGGTAAGGGGAAAAAAGTCCACAGACTGAATGCACAGTGGCTTGTTTTGGCCCTCAGGGGTATCATGCATTCAGTAGACAGGTTTTTGCACAGAGTTTGATAAGGGCCACTCTGTCATCTTTTTGTGCAGTCTGGAGTGACTTGTTTTCATTGTCAGAATAAGAATAGATTTGGGTCCAAGCCACATCTTGCACTCGCCATGGATACGGGCCCTTTGCAACCAGTCTGAGTGAAGACCAGACACAGTTTCGCTCTTGAGTAATTAGAACGTAGAATGCCCAAATAATTACTGAGGCCACTGATTTATTATTGTGTACCACCATAAAATAGTTTAGCGTTACAAATCACATCCTGACTGAGGTGCATTCTGGGTAGGGAAGCTAAATGGAACGTGTCCTGGGAAGAAAATTACCTGGAATGAATCATCACTTCATTTTTGTGATTATTCTTAAAGTGGGATAATTATATTAGGGCTAAATCTTCTCCACTTTAAGTCTGATATCAATCAAAATGATTGTTATTAGGCCTCAAGGTTGAGTCTTCCAGCTGCCTCCAATTATTTGTATTTTGGATAAAACCTGACCTTTTGCATATGTTAGAGTCTGTCTGAATGGGCTCTTCTTAAAGAAACAGTAGTGGCCTTTGAAATACCTATAAAGGGGATACAAATTCTAGGAAGTGTTTTGAGTTGTTTTGCTCTTTAACCGACCTTGCATGTTCTCATCAAAACTCCAGATTTTTGCTGTCTTGTTGCTTCGCTCCACAAATGCCCTTGCCAATAAAGCGCTTCATAAAATGACATTATGGTTTGTGGATCTCTGCGCTTTACAAACGGTGGAATTTTATTTGTTTGTCATCCGGTACGTCTATATGAGCCTGAGATCATATATAGCATGTGAAGCAGCTCAGTGAGAACTTATAGGTAGATTTCATTTAACAAGGTGTCATCCATCACTTTGGATCCATATACAGGGCTGTACTTTAACCCTTAAAGAATGGATCATATAGTTTTACTGCGTATAAGACAGATGCCACATGTTTACTGCAGAATTAACTGATGGAAAGCAGTTTTGCACTTGGAACAGATGCTGTAGTTGCTCATATTTGGCTTATAAAAGCAGTCAGGTATGTATAAAGGGTATTTTAGGACTATAAGGGCAAGACTCATTGAATGAGTAAGAAGAGAGCAGCAATATAATATTTAATATGTTCATATAATATGAGCACACAAACCCACACTACCGGTCAAAAGTTTAGGATCACTTACTCATTCTTAATTTTTATCAGCTGCTTTCCTTCATTATTCGTTAAAAAAAGTAAAACTTTTTGCACAAAATTTTAGTTTTGTAAAGAAAGTGATTAATATGTGTAATGTAACTTTTCAGAAAAGTGACCTTAAACTACACCCACGTATTCAAAACTCTGAAAACATCTTCACACGGGAAACATTTTAATAATATTGCCTGTGAGGAAAGATTTTGTGTTGGTCACTTTGGAACCTCTGACCTCCTGCGTTACGTTGCCGTGGCGATAATAATCACATATGCTCATGGCTCACAGTTTAGACAGAATAGGCTTTGATGGTCTTTAAGCCTTTGGCCTGTATTTTGTACAAACCCTTAAAAGACTTCTGTAGCTTGGAAAGGCTGTGTAAGGCCATAGCCTTGTTTGAAAGCCTAAAGCGATCTTGCATTTTCACCTACCATGTTGTGCTGAATTCAGATAAGACAGCTGGAAAGCCATTTAATCTTTTAAAGGAAACAGGTGGCCGGGGAAGATTGACGCTTCAGTAATTAACCAATCAAAATGACAGATTTTTTCCTTCATTTTTTTCTATCAGTTTGTTGTAAAGGTGTTTCACACCCTCGTAAATTGTTCTTTATTTGAAAACAATTTGCCCCAAGCCATAAATGACACATTTTCAAGCGACTGCCCTTATTTGATTAGACAAGGAAGATTTGTCATTTGTGCTGATGGAGTGTTTATCCACCATAAAGATTTAATGATTTTATTAGAAGTGTGCAGTAAAAAAGAACAATGGGTAGTTGATTAATGGAAGCAACAAATGCTGTTTAATTGCAGTTAAGAGCAGAAGTTAGCTAACTGTACTTTTAAACTCTGTATTCGCAGCTGTTATTTTAACTCGCTTTAGGCATTTTTCCTAATTACTGCAGACTGCTCACTTCACAATTACTGTAGTTATTTGGAACGAATTGAGTTT
This sequence comes from Ambastaia sidthimunki, assembly GCA_036877625.1. Classification (NCBI taxonomy): domain Eukaryota; kingdom Metazoa; phylum Chordata; class Actinopteri; order Cypriniformes; family Botiidae; genus Ambastaia; species Ambastaia sidthimunki. Next base: position 8,279 of record JAZGTK010006006.1, read on the forward strand.
TTGACCGTTTTACAGCGTGTCCTAGCCACATTTCCTGCAAGAAATAATGTTCATTCAAACTGCAAGTGAAAATGCTGATAAAGGCACAGCCAATCAGAACATATTTGAGGTTTAATGTATTGTTAGGTGGAGTGTGATTTTGGACCAGTGAGATTTAGCTGTGGGCGGGGCTAAACCGCATGGCACTACACAAATAGAAACTGCATGATAGACCAATGTCCTGCCGCTTGTTGTGTGCATTAAGTTTAAATATAACTATACATTAATAAGTTACATTAATGCATTTGGCAGACTTGCAGTATATGCAGGGTTTACAGTTAATCAGTATATGTTTCCATGGGAATCAAACACACAACCTTTGCGCTGCTAATGAATTACTGTAACAAACACCTAATTTAATATATTATGTGTATTTTTGATGGTACAGCTGTACATATTAATAACCAGAGACCAAAGTTCAAAGAGTACGTCAGGCGCATAGGCAAAAGGACCTTGATAATTGGGCCACTAGCAATTTATGATGCCATTCTCCAGAAATATCATTGGACAGCTGGACGGGCGTCTGTAACCAGAGAAGCTTCAGGACGAGGTGGCTGCAATTAAAAGTCATCATGAGATCTCACGAGTACTGAACTGATATATTAATCACCAACATGAAACATTTGTGTATATTTGAATGAAGGGTCCCTCCATCCCATGAGCCTACACCAGACCGCCCTTAAGCCTCAGCAGATCTCTGGATGTAATGAAACACACTGGCTACACCAGCAAGAAACTGATGTGTGTGGCGCACTGTAACTCGACACACGTTCTTCTGAGCATGTGAAAGTCTGCGGGAGATGACAGAAACACCTGAGCTTCTGTCAGGTGCTCTGTGAATATTTCAGTGTAACTACTCTTTAATGGTTGGGCAGAGCTTGCACAGCACTTTAGCAGGTTTCTGGATAAATACAGTCATATAACGTCCTGGAAGTGAAGTCTTTCTGTAGTCTCGTGTTTGCAGTCATTCTGAAACTGCAGGTGGAGAAAAACATAATTTGATCATTTGTGCTTCCTTCTGACAACATATATTAAAGAATAAAAGGTATTAAAGAAGAGTTAGATAGAAATCTAAGATTGTTCTTAAAGGAACGGTTCACAAAAATGAAAATGATGTCATTCTTTATTCCACCTCATGTTTTTCCAAAACTTTGCCAAAGCTTGAATACAAACTGCGTTCATGTCCAGAATTTAAAACCGGTGTATCGTGCTCGATTGCTACATGTGGGAACCAGTGTACCATTATTAACTCCCCACCAACAGAAGTCTGCTGTGAACTTTGAAATGCCTACTTTTCTGTAGCCAGTCAATTCCCAGCGAAATCAAACAAGCCACGCCCTCCGTCTTTCTGTTTCTCTTTGAATTTCCTCAGAGCACAGTTGGAACTTCCAGTTCACGTAGACTTTCAAACATTTATACATTTGTGATCCACATAAAAAATAACAGCAGATTGGTTTGGAAACAGCATGAAGGTGGACAAATAATGACTGAGTTTTTGCGTGAACTGTTTTTTATTTTTTATCTCTTCCCATTTCTGCATTACAGAAAGAAAGAATTGTAGCATTGAGTCATTATAATAAGTTTAATAGAACTGATACTGTGTAGACGAAAACCAGATTAGCAGGAGACCGTCAATGTGGCTTCGAAACGCGTATGCAATACTCACAGGAAGTTTGACGGAAGGTAAGATGGTAAGGTTTAAGATCTCCAGAGCAGCATTACAAATGAATCTGACAGTAGTGTGTGGTTAAATTTTAAATCTGGAACAGACTGTTTGCCTTGCAAAGCAGATGTCAGCCTGCCAGCGCAGGCCACGTTCAAAAGAGCACAACACATGTTTATGCATGAACAATGAGATGTGTGAAGGTCATGTATATGTAGGGAGTATGTTTAGCCTTTGGTGCCCCTGACATAAGAAGAAACGACCTGTCAGTAAGTTTTCCTGTTGATGTCTCCCTGCTTTTCGGTCTTAACTAATAAAGCAGATCCAAGCACTGTTTCTCTTCAAAATGGCCCCTGGAACCCCTCTGATAGCGGACATTGCCGGCATCACCAGTCTTCTTTTGTTGTCTTTGTTTGGCTGTTTGATCTGTTACCTAAGCAGTGGGGCCTCCTGAAATAAAAGATATGTGATGTGAAAGGGAAAAAATATAGGTTTCCTACAAAGAAAGCTTTTCACAGGAAAGTCCTCAGCCTCGTTTAGGTTTTTTGCAAGCAGGGTGACCTATTCCAGCAGGGCTGTGTGCCTGTCACGTGCCCCATGCCCTGTGAAATAAAACGTTTGCCCTTTTGCAGCTATTTTGAGACACAAGTAACCCGGATATGTGGTAGAACGCTGATAATTAGGGACGTCTGGCCTCATACATCATTTTGGTGTTTGAGTCAGGGTGGCATAAATGCTTGTGCTACATTTTCCTGTATCTTAACCTGCTTTTCTTGTGCATTGATATGCAAAAGCGGGTTATGAGAGAGCGAGTCAGCCATCTCTACCTGCTGGAAAGGAAAGTGATTAGACCAGAATTCATTACAGTGGTAACATTTGTATCCGTGTAGAATGCCCCAAGGCATAGTCCTTCGTTTAAATGTATTTGGTGTCAGCCTGCGGTTAGCATAAGGTGACAGAAGGCTTTCATTGATCACATGCATTGCGTAACCCTCGTTGTCAGCTTTATAAAGGTTGACAAAGAGAAGGAACCTGTAGAACATAATTAGCCTCTCCAGTCTCATAAAAGTCTCTGTGCAAGGTGTTTTTTCTGTGTTATATTACTATAATTTAACCAGACTTTTACAGTTCTAAAAGAAAATGTGAGTGGTCCTTGCCTGTGAAAACTTTGCCATGTTTCATTTAGCCTGAAACTTGCTAAGCCACTGATTGGTCAACACTTTTTGAGTAGTTTCTATAGCATTTCTAAAGTGGTTCCCAGGTTGTTGCTAGGTGGTTCCTGAGATGTTGTAAGTGGTTGCTAGGGTGCTGCTAGGTGACTGTCCAGAGTAAAAACAGCCAACCCCAAAGTTTATATTTTCTGGTTCCTAGATACATCTTGGTATTTTTTTGCCTGTTTTATCATTTGCCAGTTGAAAACCATAGATTAACCTGTCTGATGGCTTACCTGTAGCTTAACATAGCTGTAGCAAAGCTGGGGTCATGGGTTTGAATCTTGTTAAATGCATAAAAATGTTAGTGTTAATGTAATAATATAATTGCACTGTAAATGCATAAATGTACAAAAGTAATACGATTTTGTAATAGTTTGGGTTAGTTGTTGTCTGAATTGTCCAGCAGTTTTAAAACTGGTGCAATAGATTGACTAAGCTTTGACATGTTCATGTGTTTTTGTCTTGTTACCAGCATTCATTTCACACAAACAATAGCATAACAGGCTTTTTAGGGCCAGCTTACAGACAACAAATGGACTCATCAGTGCCATTGGAACACACAGTGAAGAACCTGCAGTGGTTCTTTAGAACAGAACGGCTGTAGCTGTGAGACACTGAGCTGTAATCCAGCTAGTGCTCGCCCAGCGTCTGCATGCGGCCTGATAAGTCAACAGAACATGGATAAGCTTGACACAAAGCCAGCAGGTCTTATTGTTCTCCACAAACCAGATTTATATTTGCCCTTATCAGTGCATCCTGCATGTGTGTGTGTGTGTTCCTGATATTTACTACATTATGGGGACCAAACAAGTATACAAGTGATACTAGTACATTTTGACATTGTGGGGACAATTTTAGATCCCCATGAGAATACAAGCTTATAAATCATACATAATGGTCTTTTTAAATAATATGAAATAGCAGAAATGTTTTTATGAGGGTTAGATTCAGGTGTGAAGTTAGTGTAAGGGGATAGAATTTACAGTTTGTACAGTATAAAAATCATTATGTCTGTGCAATGTCTGTATAAAATATGCAAACCTGTGTGTCTGTGTGTGTGTGTGTGTGTGTGTGTGTGTGCAGTCTTTCCATGACGCTGATATGTGTTCCTCAGGGGCATCTGTGTTCATTGTGCATAATTACTGTGTGTGCTTCACCTAGTGTGTCATCTCCACGCCATTAGCCATTGACATTATCACAACCATCAGCCGCACATAAAACAGCTGAACAGACGTCGCGCGTTTCCAGCTAGATGCTTTTTCTGGAAGCTGCGACTCGCTGTTAAAGACGGGAAGATTGACAGGTAAATGTAGCAAAGTGAACTGAGCATTCCTGTGCGTGACAGTCTGGAGAACTCGCACCGAGAACCTCCTCGCCTGCTCCCTCAGCGGGAGTCTGTCTTCAGTGGAATCCATCAGAGCATTTCACCCACAACTGCTCGTCTAAACATGGGACTCGTCGAGTAGGAAGGCCAGGTAAAAACTGCTCACCGGAGAAATCGGCTATTAGCATAACTAGCGGCGTCTAAGGGCAGTTGGTAATGACAGAATGTTGTGGGCGATCTCTTTGCCCATCTGTATCGTATATCGATTTACTCTTGAGACCCTCCTCCAGCATTTGGAGCAGCAGCAGATGTCTCAGACCCTCCAAATAATGTTTTACAGATAACTGAGTGCTGCTTTCATTTCTCTTCGCTGTAAAGCCCAGACACGGAGAGATGACAGAGACAGAAAGCATTCTGGGAAAAAGAGGGCTGTGTGATTGGAACTTCATTTCTGTTAAAATTTAAGTGAAATAAGCGCAGCTCAGACAGGCCGCGGGTCGCCGTAGCCTCGGCTGAGAACAGGTAGACCTGACGTTCCCTCAGCTCTCAGTGACATTACAATCTCTTTATTATAATACATACACGTGTCCTCTTACAGAGAGGATTATCTGTAACTGCAAAAGAAATGATTCAGTTGTGTTTATATGGCTCTTTTTAACCATGTTGCATTGTTTTAAAGCAGTTTTACATACAGTGAAAATAAAAAAAACAGTAAACAAGGAAAATAATGAAGCATGTACAACACAGAAAACATGGTATAATTAGGAATACTAAATTGAATTAATTCCAGCAAGTATTCCCAAACACTCCTGTTTTCACTTGTGTTTCATTCCGTTTTATTGTTAGGGAAGTTGGTTGGGACAAAATTTGACATGTCAGATCCCTCAACCAATCAGGGTTTTGAATGCAGCACAGGGCCGCAATGAACACGCTTTGTAATGTCAACCTGCAAATGGCTTTCTCGTAAATCAACTGGACACGTTGCACTGGGACAGGAAGGGGTTTTTGAACTGAAAATGGAAAACTTTGCCTTTACAAATGGATAATGAAAAGTGTGCAGTTGGAAGGAACTTGTGCATTTGTACAGCTTTGATGTGTGTGTGAGTTTACTTAACCATATATTGGGGACAAATTTGTACCCAAAAGCAGAAAAATCTGAGCAAAATCTCCTTTTGGGGACGTCCTTATTTGTAAAAACAAAGTTTTCTGTTAGTGATTAGAGTGTGGGTTAGATTAGGTAATTTTTTTTTCCAACTAGCTTTATAAAAACACACCATTTAGATGGATAAGTGTGTGTGTGTGTGTGTGTGTTTGTGTTAAAACAAAAAAATGTGAAGTGACTTCTATGCTATTTGAATCCGCCTGTTTAGCTGACGCATGGAAAATGAAGAGGCAAAGCTCGGCCGTTTCAGAGCGTAATGTGACATTTATAATCAGATCCTCTGTGGTTGGTACATGAACACTTGTGGCAGCCTATTTGTGGTGCTGACCGGTGTAACGTCTCTCTCAGCGGGTTATGAAGCTGATAGCTGGCTGTGTATTAATTGCAGGGCGGCCAGCTGATATTTCCGGAATACTGTGCGGTTTCTGATGAGCTACAAGGTCCAATATCATCATCTCTTATTCTGAATATCCCTCCCACGTAATGTTCACCATATTATATCCAGAGATGACTCACCCACAGCAGACACTTTGGCGACTTATTGATATTGAAACGCATTAGAACGGCTTGGTGCCATTTGATGTTGTTTTTTTGCAGTATAACAGCGCATTTGGTTTTGGAACAATGTTTTTAGCTCCATCACAGATTCAGATCTCTTTTGCAGTCACGCTAGCCGTTAGCCTCTGACTCATTAGCTGTAATATGGCCATTTGATTTTGTAATCGACGGAGCGTTTACAGGTGACTAGCTCATTACGGTATCCTAGCACACCTCTGCGCTGTGGCACTCGGCCCCCTGGGAGTTTTACAAGATTAGCCTGATAGCTTGTTGACTGGACGACAATGGGCTTTCTGGAAAATAGAGGACACACACACACAGAAGGCAAGGACACTTTAAATGCCTTGTATAGCCACTCTGGCCTTGTTTGTTGTCTCTTTCTCCACAAATGTATCTCACCAGAAGACATCCAAGCTGTTTGGTTTATTCATATTTGCTCTTTTGTCGTGTGCCTTTGGCATTTTTTGGCAGGTGATGGATAACACCTCGCCTGTTAGAAATGCCTGAATGTAGTTTGTTTTCACCATGTGGGTGTTAAATCGTGAAGCGTACACAGTGATTGGTGTGTATTACTTCTGAGACCTGAACAAGAGGCAGGACACACTGTCGGTGGATGGGATTCAATGTCTTCTGTGTATCTGAGGTTTTTATTGCAGGTCATATTCGGTCTGTTTTTGCTCGGGGAGTCACTACAGAATGACGTCTCTGTTACTGTGAGGAGAAAAAGAGTAACTTTACTGTCTGAGGGTAAGATGTATGCTGTTAAACTATACAGCTGCCTATATAATACATGCTGGTGAATTTCAGATGTTAACAATTTTGTTTCTTTGGCTAAAGATTGTCCATGAATTATAATTTAGCATTTTTAATAACTCTGAGAGATCTTTTAGGCAATGTTAGGCAATATTCTGAGAACATTCCCTTTTAGCTGGGTTTTAGGAAGGCAATTGTGCATTAGTAACCTTTTTTCGTGTTTATATACTAGATGTGAAATGTTCCCTCATTTTACTTACCCCAAAACTTTATTTAAAAAGTCATATTTCTGTGACCCTAAATGCCTGTTATACACTGTCTTCTAATTTCACTTGATAGGAAACATGCTGAAATATAATTAAGCTTATTAGTTTTACCTCCAACTCATTTCTTGCCTGGAGGACGCTTAAGTACACAGTGACAGTTTCTTCTCTCCTACACTTCAAATGTATTTTCTAAAGATTTTAAACCCCTTTTTAAAATGAAATAGCTTACGTGCGCACGACTGTATTCGATGTGTCATCTGCGGCTTTATGAATACATGGCTCCTCTTTTAGAAGATCCCGCTTTACCCATCACACACGCTTGAAGCGCAGCATGATGTCTTGTAAAATAAGGTTGTTTTGTGTCTCAGATGAGATCAGAAGTAGAATCGTAATGTATGGCAGTTCCCAGGATCAGCCTGTGACTGATCGGAATGCTGCAGGAACACGGAGCGAGACTGCAGGAGTTCTGAGTAGCCTCAGGGAAATACTGCTGTTTACTCCTCTTGCATACTGCGCTCGCTCCTCTCCTTGTTTATTTCTCCTCTCCAGAAACTCAGGCTAAACATTTTTAGCCGCTGCATGATCAAAACCATTTAAACTGTGTTTGGAACAACGCCCAGTAATAATTCATTAACATTGTTATCGTCTCTCTTTCCGCAACTCTTCTTTGGCAAATGGGTTTCTAAACATTGGCCGGAGGGCGATGGAGGGGTTTGAATGAAAGAAAGGCAGTGACACAAACTGGCACAAAACAGAAACAGCCGTGGAGGTGATGACAGGAGCAGATGGGGTCGTAGGGTTGGACTGGACATCTGTTGGCCAGCACCTCTGGGCTGCACGATGGGTTGTTATACTGTTGACTTTTAAACTTCATTTTCATATTTGTCTTTTGATCTGTTTAGATTAATTTTGTTTAGTTGACTCTGTAAGTGTTAGATTTAACTTTAGTTCTTCTCTTGTTCTAGTTTTAATTTGGTTAATTTTTTTGTATGTAATTATAGTTGTTTTAGAGGTAGTGTTTTATAAATATAATTTAAATGTGTTGTAAAGTTTGAACATTTCAAATTGCAATCTGTAACTTCTTTTGGTTCTGTAACAGCTTACATAGTGCCGGCCACAGGGCACAAGCTGAATAGAGTCATCTGTGTGTGTTGAGTTCATTTGCAAATGAAATGCATCGCTTAAAGCCACGACATATGTAGTTAAACCACAGGAAGACAAGAGGCATATAAAACACGGAGTCTGTAAACATGGAATCTGCCTTTATTATGTCTTGTATATTATACTTGGTGTGGCATTAGTCAGCTTCACAGGAGAATTCTCAAAGTTGGGTGTCTCTGACCCTCTTACTTTTGTCTTTTCATTTGACCTGTTCTTGCATTGCTCTGCGTTCAGAACGTTTCTGAAAGAAACTCAGAATAGCTTACGAAGGTCTGCTCAGATGTTGCTAATAATTAGCATAATCTATGCCTGCATTTATATGACAGTTTGTGTCAGAATTAAACGTAAACATACAGTGTAATCATTTTAGAGATTAGTGTGACTTTAAATCTC
>JAZGTK010006007.1:0-21471 GCA_036877625.1 Ambastaia sidthimunki
AAAAAACTACAAAAAAAGAGGACATAAACTGTGGAGACATCTGTCCTTGTGAGTCATGATGAGATGCTGTGCCAATATATGCTGGAAATGTACACTGGAAACACAGTCATCTCATCTGAGACTAAGGGCTGAAACGTAGATTCAGACCAAGACACTGAGTAATGAGGGCCTGACCCTAAGTCATGAACATGTGGTCACAAGATCACAACTTCAATGTCAACTGCAGCTTAACAAACCTCCCTAATGAGCCAAGCATTTATAAATGGATTCCAATGTCACCCAAAGTATTATATAATAAAAAGCAGGAAGAACTTATAACATAATTTTTATGACACAGCAGGCGTATCCAAACAGTTTGTGTATTACGAACAATGTTACTTACTGCACTGGTTTAATAAGCTATTCATGTGCATCTCGAGGTGGGCGGAGGGCCAACAGGCAAGCTGGGTAGTACCTATAACACAGAAGCTATGGGACATACAAGCAACAATGAACAGAGACACAAAACACACAAAACCACAGCAGTCTTAACAGTGCCCTGAATCAGCAAGCACTTACAAACAGCACATTGAAGTGACATGACAACATAACGTTTAAATACAACGCACGTTTACAAGTGTAAAATCACACGAGCTATTGCAGTAATGAAAAATGCACACTAACAGATATCTTGTGCTCTGATCCTTTTTTGATCTTTATTGCATAAAGTTTTCACAGCATTTTATCATTCAAAATTGTACGCGAACATGTAACACTGACAGACGCATGAGTAGGTGGATGGATGGATGGATGATGGAGAGCGAGCAAGATGCACTAGTTTTAAACACGAACAAATGTTATAAACTGATTTTGCATGTGCAATTATTTCACATAACCACAAAAACTCAACTGTCTACTTACGAAAATGATGTGGATGTAAAACAGGACCTTATAAAAACAAACCCAGCGGTTACTTACAGCAGTTAAACACCCAGCGTCTTCACGTCCGCTGATGATTGATTGATTTCTCAGTGCAAAAATAAAATCGCTTTTGTTAAAGACTAAACAAGATGTGCGTTTTAAAGATGCAATGAGTTTATAGTAACAGTCAAACCCGTGGAATCGCTTCTACAGCGATTTTTGGAAGGACTCCATTGTCCGTAACTTATTCAACCTAAACGACCCTCAAATATAACAGAAGATCTTCCTTCAGCCTGGCAGAAACACTGCGGGTTTAAAGCAGCCTAGCAAATATTAAACGCGGATTTACTGGGCTGAATTGTATTACAAACCAATTGCCATGACGTCAGGATGGTTACACTCAGCCCCGCCCACCTGTAGAGACCCTATACCGGTTCAGTTTTTGTGTTGACTATTTAGACAGTAATGTTAGCGCTACACTTAACCAGCCTGCAAATTGAAACGGAACAAATTGTATTATCCCTCTGGCAATCCAAGTTTATATAACCCACATGTATTTTTTTCCATGATGTGTTGATTAATTCATTAAAGCTACGAAAAAAGGTTTTGTTATAAATTCTTATTTAAAGGCATCAGCTTTTATAAAAACTGATTTCGAGGCATGAACTACTTTAAATGTAGAAAAAAATAAGCAATTCTGTCTTATTGTCGTGGATGCGCACTGTGTCCATCTGTACAAACTCATTCGATGTCATTCAATGTTTCGCCAGTTTGTGCCTCGTTGTACAACATCTCAGAATTATTGTGCTAAGAGAAACGTGCCAAACATGGCAACCATGACCACAGAGTCAACCATGATGTCTTATTTATTACTTTACAGACTGTAAATAAGTAAAAATGTGAAAGAAAGAGATTTCTACAGCTATTCTAAAGGATGTGTGTAATTTGTTGGTTGGATTGTAAATCTAATATTATGCATGTAATCAGTTAGTTTTAAATTCTAACTTTCCTTCACTCAGCGCTGGTCTCTTTATTATTAATAGGTAAACAGCGCCACCATCTGTTGACTTGACGGACAAGACTCACTGTGACCTCAGAACAAGGGTTTTAAAACTTTATGACGTCAGGGACCCCCAAATATAATAAATCTCTTGTGAGAGACCCCCTTCCAAAAATGTATCCATCTATATTTTATGTATAAATAAACATTTAAAGCGTGACATTATAAAGACAACATATTGTTTCCCAAAAATGCAATTAAATGGGACTGTAATGAGACAAAAACACACTAGAAATGTTTGTAGCAAGAAAGGAAGGATAAACACTTATAGTAATGTGACTTTTACCCTTTTTGCTTTGTCATAAAAAGACAAATACTGACAAACATTTTATTGTTATTAATCACATCTTAGTAACCAATAAATACAATACATTATTTTTTATTATTAAGTTTCATCAAAGATTTCATAAAAAGGGCACAAGATACAAATAAGCAGAGTTTAATAAAATAAACTTCAAGTATTCTGGTTAATAAAAATATATTGACAAAATGGCAGCGATCTTTAAAACCATATTAATTACATTATTGCAAAAGTACTTTAGGACAGCATATAAAAAAACAAACTATAATCTGTAACTACCTAAAACACCAGAGTGTTTGGTAGTCAAGATCATGCACATTTTCAAGTTTCTACGTATACACATGACAAACCTCTCCTGGTTAAACAATACCTCACATATCTCGACACATTGTGAGAGGATTAAAAGAGATTGTCTCACATCCATCATCCTCATATAAGTGCCATTGAGAGCATGTGGTGAAAACAGACCTGCCAACACCAAAATAGGATGTCCCCCATCCTACAACAAGTGCTGTCTGGAGATCAATGTGTATTATTAGAAACCCATCTTACACTTTTCCACAGAGAGAAAGAGGAGTTTTTTTACTCCTCTTTCTGCATAGTACCACAGTCTGCTAGCCAACAGCACCAATATTAAAAGTTTTTTTTTCATGCAGGCTGTCAGGTTACTGAACTAACTTCAGTTTGTACTTCACAAACTATTTAGGGTTTCAAACTATTTTTGGTCTCTGACCCACCGCTAAAAATAGTGCTAAGCAAGTTTTTTCAAGCTGCTATGTCCTTTTTTGCAGACTGGTAAGTACATTGCTTCTCCAATAAAAACTGATGCATTATTTTAGTTTTTCTACTATTATCTTCTTTGATACCCTTACCTCTTATCTATTTTGTATGATTTATTTGTTACATATTTTCCCTGAAACTTTGTGTTGTTTTTTTGCATACCTGTTTGCAAGTGAATCGCGAATAAAACAGATGCAAAGGTGGGCGATATTTATTCAAGCATATTTAACACAGCGCCAATTTTATGATTTATAAAGTTTTTTTTTTTAAATAGAGCTATATGCACCCAAACATAATGTCTTTAATTAATCAAATAAAAACAGTATGTACTAACATGTAAAATAAGCGTTCTGAAAGTCATGCCAAATGAAAAGTAGTTCATGCGGTTTAAAGCCATTCACTATAATGCGCCTGTTAAAAGTGCATCTGTCATACTTCAGTTTACGCACTACAAAAAGGTTAACGAGTCTAAGAAAGCGTGTTGCATAAACCGGACTCACGCCTAGTACATCCAGGCACAACCCCACATAAACATCCTCAAGTGGAATGGGCTGGACAAACCTAGAGGCCAAAGATATTTTTAAGGCAAGATCGGTAGAAAAAACATATGCAGCTCCAGACACGTAAGGAGGATATGAGGTGTCGGGATAAAGTTCCTCTGAGAGGAACCATTTGCTGAGGCTGTTTCTGTTAGGATGGGAATCTCTGATGACTGATCCTGTGATGTAGTCCTCCCTCGACGACTCTCCTCGGTCCTGCAGGTACTTCACAAGGTAATGCACGTTGAGAAAATTATCTGCATCTATTTTCATGGCATACCGGGAAGTCTGGCAGTTTGTGGCTATCCAGTTCATGATCATCATCGTCTTGATTGTGAGATTATAGTAGGTGTCCACAAAATCCATTTGAATTATGTCACCGTATTCCTTGCTTTCCCTTACGAGACGCTCCTGAAGTATAAGGTTGCTTTGTGCGGGTTGACCGATGACAAACACCTTTAAAGTATTCACACGTGAAATGAAGCTCTCTTGACCCCACGTCTTTCTAATAGCAGCCCTTGCCTCGATGTCCTCTACAGTCACTGGAATCAAAATAACCAAAAAAGGACTTTTCTTCTCACAAAGTCCAGGCTGGTTCAAAATATATTTGTATGTTGATGGTGAGATCACATCATGTAGCGCTTTAGATATTGGAGTCCTGGTCTTCAGAGGAGGCGGTGAAAATACAGTGGCGTTTAAAGCCAGGAGAGCAAAAAGTGTTACTGCAGCCACAGCAAGGTAGGTGAAAAGCCTACGTCGCAAAAGTTTGCGCATATTAACGTAAGAAAATAAGTAAGAAAATGAAACCTGTACAACTACTTCACCCACTAACCGGGTGGTTTCAAACAGGAATATTACCAAAAGACAAAGTCCATCTGTGCGTAAATACGCATTTGATTATAATGAGTGCCCAACCCTTCTTCCTGACTCCTAACCCCGTTTCTTTTGCTTGTTATAGTCTACCAGCCGCTGACCCACCGAGTACAGTAACTTTCTTTTCTAACTTTAGGTTGTGGATAAACTGTATGCACAAGAATAAACCAGCCACGCTATGAAATCATAGTTATAATGTAAACAATAAAACACTGGGCAGCGTATTATGAGCATACATCACTTCATATCCTCGCAGATCGTCGCATTGCATTATTCGTAAATGGTCTGTTGATTTTATCCAACGGGTTGTAAAGTGAAGAGATTTAAAATTTAGTGCAAGTCAGTTTTATATTTCCACGATCTCCTCCGCCCAAATTAGTTCCCCGTTTCCTTCTAGCAGCAGCGGATTGATACAAGTGTAGAAAACGGTGCTCTTATAAATAAACTGCATTTCAGCCAATCAGATTGGACGACCGGATTTAACCCTTGCGCAGGCTTGCAACATTCACAACAAGTCTGTACAGTGCATTTAAAATATGTACAAAATATATAATTCATAAAGTTCATGTTCATTCATGTGTGTCTAAATAATCACAACATTGTTTTATTAAACAAAATCTGTTTTATTGTAAGAGGGGCTACAAAGAAACACCTGTTGTACACCCATTTAATAAACAAACAACAAAAATATTCAAATACCAAAACATGAGATAATTTACACAAGTACTGTATAGGGTCAGTGGTTTAGTCAATAGCATGGGGGCAAACACGAATACTTAATTATATTAATATTTTGTGAACAGGACTTTCATATAAGGCTCTGTGTACCATAACCAATAATCTGGACTGTTTTTATATCCTGTCTTTGACATTTTTTATTTTATGACTCATTGCAAACATTATAGAAACTTGTAATGGGGAAGATTTCTTTAACCCTAAATTTGAATATTAGGTCCTGCCTTCGCTTTGATTTTACTAAAGTTTGTAGAGGATCAACAAATCCAGATTCTTATGCTGTGTGACTGAATGCCAGTATAGTTACATGGTAAAGGAAACACAAAGAAAGGTGCATATACATGAACACTTACAGTAGCAGTACTGTAAAGATACCGTTCCAGATGTTACAACGTGCCACGTGACTGGATGTGCAGAATGGCATGAGTTGTGGGAGAGAAAAGGCAGAGAGCATGTGTACTTTGAATTTCTCATCGTTTAGAAAAAGACAAACAAATTCTCTGAGCCTCCCCACTAGATGCATTTAACTTATGCAGTCCATTTGTTACCTGCCTATAAAATTGTAACTTTTTTCATAATGTGCCCTCCTCAATGGGAATGAGAAGTTTAGTGGATAAAGAATTTTTGAAGCTAGCTACAGCCTAGTACAGGAGCCTCCAAAACAAAGAACATACCACACAAAGACATTCTACTCTCTCAATCTGAGCATGCTCCACTGCGACTGCATGTGAGAAACAGAGAGAAGATATTTCATTTTTAAACTGGAAAGCACCAAGCCAGACTCTAAATCTCCCCTCCTCTGACATTGTAGTACATGGATGTTTCTGAAGCGTCTGTCTTTGGCGTGTGCTTATGATATACAGGCACAGTGTGTAATGCTGAACACTTTACTATGAGTCTGTTGGTTTACTGTCAGATTGATGTAGACAAAAGTGGTACACACACACAACTGTGTATGGTCTGTAGCTTTAAATGGGGAATGAAGAAATGTTTCATTTCTGTTTTCCATGAATAGGAGAGTGTAGAGAGCAGGCTGGGCTCCTGGCAGTGGCTTTGGTAGATGAAGGGGATGAGATGATGCAGGAGGGATGAATTGGCAGCAGGGGGGGTGGGGGAGGGGGGCGGTTCGGGTTCGAGCACACTGATTTATGATCGCTTTCTCCTTCCCTCAAAGTTCCTGAAGTTGGCAGGCCTGATCTTCATTTCTGCAAACTCGATGGAGTGCTCATGACCCTTCCAATGGAACCAGTTTACACCCTRAAGATAAAAAACGTCTTAAATATCTACTCAGCTTTCATAATCGTGATTCTATTACAGATAATGCAAAGAAAAAAAAAGCATCAGAAGCTCAGAAAGCACACATTCATATTTTACCTTGCTGTGACTGTTGTCTCCATATCGGCCCATAATGTTCACTCGATGACAGTTTTTATACCAGAAAGCCCCCTTATAAGATAGAGCACAGTTGGTGACGGCTATATCGTTGTCATGATCGTAGGTCGAGAATGGGCGGCCATGGTGATAAGTCATTGAGTCACCTATAAAAAAAGTTATCACAGAAATCAGTTTTAGTTTAAAATTTTTTAAAACTATCAGCAATATTCATGTTTATACTGATCTTACATAAAACAGTAAGAATATTATATACAAATTATTTTCTAAATAACAAACTTTACCTGCAGTGCCACTGTATCCTCCAACGTGGACTTTGTAGCGACTGCGGGGCTCTGAGACCGAAAATTTGTCATATTGTGCATATGCAGTCTCGCCCTTATCTCTGAGGTCCACGCGTAATTCATACTGGCCAGACGAGGTGATCTTATGGAGGTTAGAGAGACCTGCAGACACAGGCATTGATATAAAACCGTATATAACGTAATAGTAACAGACAAACACTTCTGGGCCTCTCCACTTCCTAAAGTCACATTATTTATTCGATGCGAATCCACGTACTTTATTATAGAAAACAAACATACCCAGCCAGAATTCATCATTCTGGTCACCGAAGCCTGCAGTGTAGTTCTTCCAGTTTCTGAAAAACTCAACTTTACCACTCTGACGCCTAACAAACACCTGCATAAAAGCACCACAGCGTTACTACAATTTTTATCATCTTGTGTATCTCAAGATTGAGTAAACGGCTTTACTGGTATTGTTTCTGTGTTCCCGGAGAATCGAACCCATGAACTTGGTGTTGCAAGCGCCATGCTTTACCAGTTGAGCAAAAAAAATACTATAATGTATAAGTGATGTGACTATATTTTATTTTTTTTTTTGATATAAAAATAAAAAGTATAAAATATTGAGCTTTTGCATTTTATTTCTGTAATTAAAGAGAGTGACTCACGATCCAGCCGCCTCCGTCAGTGGTCATATCACAGAAGACCTGCAAGGGCTGATTTTCATCTCCACGCAGATAAATGGTGTACAAGCCTGAGGTTGTATCTCCATTTAACAGAGCCTGTGAGCAGTCTTTGGGGTGCTTGTACAGCACTCCAACTTTGACAAAGACAGAATAAAACATTTAACTTGTTAATTTTAATTTCAATGGAGCTATAATTTGGGCACAAGCCTGTTACCGGTGCAATAATAGCTAAAGGTCATTGGCTTACTGGTGCTAAAGATTGTGGAAATGATTTTGCTTCTCTTTGGCCCAGCAATGGCCTGAAGTTTGACCGTGTACTCTGTTGAGGAAGTCAGCTGGGACATGCTGTAAAATGTTGCTGTGGGGCTAAGAACCACTTCCTGAGTCAGGAAAAGAAACAAAGGATCACACAATGTTTAGTACAATCATGTGGAACAAAGTGTAATCAATTTATTTGTTTTATTGTTGGGCACCATGTATTTAATCTCTGCTGAAAAAAACACTATCATATGTTGTGTCAGTACAAATCAGCATTAACTAGTATCAGTTTAGACCAGCATGGAAATCCTTGCTGGTCTAAGCTGGCCTTTTCATCAAAGATCAAACTCTTTTTTTAATAATTTTTCTGGCCACTCACCTTGACAACGCCATCAGCAGACTCAAAGCTGAGGAGATACCCACTGATGTCGGCTCTAGGTGGCTGCCATGTTAACATTGCACTCTCTGTTTGAATATTACTGGCAGCCAGATTCTGGGGAGCATCAACATCTGTGACAGAAAATATTAAATTATTAAGCTGGCGTTCATTATAACAGATGCAATACAGATGGCACAAACATTCATTAATTTAACATCACAAAAAAAGTGTGCTAGACACTTACAAGATTATACTTTTATCCTTTACTTTAAAACAATGTGCATTATGAACAGCTCTTTAGAAATAAAACCACTCACTATTGTAAAGCTACCTTGATCTTGGGAGAAGTGTTATATAAATAAACCATCTGAATCTATTGATGTTAACCATGTCTGTATTTTTCCCAGTAGGAACAGATTCCAAAACAGCTGTGTAGATTTGGCTTGTTGGTTCTTAGGACAAAATGTTTAATGCTCTTTCTCTTTGTAAGTCGCTTTGGAAAAAAGCGTCTGCTAAATAAATAAACGTAGAATGTCCGCTGCTCTACTTCATACAAATAAAGTTTTTTGGATTGAATTGAGGGTGTCAGGGTGAGAGAGAGTGTCATTCTTACCTGTGGTAAACTCAGTACTAGTTACAGCACTCTTAGCTGCCTCTCTGACTGCATAGACCTTAACACTGTATTGAGTGGCAGGCGTGAGTGAGCTCATCTCAAACTCCACAGTGTTGCCTGAAACCCTTTCCGTCACTGGAGCCACTGACATAGAAGAAAACAGAAGCTAAAACTCACAGCTGTTCTGCTTAATGCGCCTTCAGTAGTGCTTGTAGTTCCCTTAAGAATAATTAAAAACAGTCCGAGTTTGCATTACCAGTGTCTGCACTGTAAGTGATGACATATCCGTCCACAGTAGCGATGGAAGGCTGCCACAACAGCAGAGCTTCTGTGTCTGTGATGTTGACTGCTGTCAGGCCTCGCGGTTTATCCAGGGCTACAGGCCAACAGATACGCACAGAAAGATGAAAGAAGCAAGAATTATGACTCTCTAATAAAACATGGACTCAATAACTAGTATTCTGCCAACTGGAAAGGCAGCACAACAAGTACAGCTAACAGTTACACTATGGACAGGCTGACTACAAACCAGCCCAGTCTATGTGTGAGTATGTAGTAAAAGCCGTCATATATTGCTTATTGTATGTGCTCTAACACATTAAACTGTGATGGTGATATGGACATTGTGACATTTTGTGATTTTGTGATGAACTGATGTCTTGTTTATCATTAAAAAAATATTTAAAACGTTTTAAAAACTTTAAAAACATGCTTTAAACAGGAAAAGTTTACTTGAGATTGTGTAAGATAACACACTTTTATATAATTTAAATTAAGTTAATTTTTCTTACCTCATTGTGAATTTTGTACTCTTGTTGCAAGCACGAACCTAATTCAATTTTGATTTGAGAAAACTATTTGCCAATGAGGTAAGAAAAATAAGTATCATTTATAATATTTTCTATAATAAAACTTATGCAATTTTGCTTCTGGAGTAAATGTATTTTGTTTTAATGATGTTAAGATCATTTTACTGTAAAACAAGATAAAATAAATACTGAATACATTTTATCATAAGAATACAAAACGCTTATTAGGACGCTTATTATGCAATTAGTTATATAGTTTTGGGCCAGTTGTACCTGTTGTTACTCTATCTGATCCCGGTTCACTCTCCTCCAGGCCCTTCACAGCAATGACAGTGACCTGGTAGATCACGCCAGGGGTCAGATTTGGCAACATAGCCTGAGACTCTCCTCCATCTACTCTCAGTGTCACGGGGCTGCCTGCAGGGGGAGACAGATAAAAAACACAGCCGTTAACGGATCAGTAGAATTAACACATTTTGTCACAAGAGGGCAGCATTGGCTTCCAGTTGTGACAAATTTACAACAACACTGATGAACAAAACAGTCTCCATTGAGTTGATATCCACTGATAGTTTCACATGACAAAGCGGATCTGATCTAAAACCCTGAACAGATCATTGAAAGGCCAAAAGAACACACTGGGACATCTTTTAAATTCAGTCAATATATCTCGAGACTGCAGTTTAAGAGAATTTCCTCCTACACTTATGCAACCTATTGCATAAGATATAATTTATAACAAATCGTAAAGTGAGGGAGTACAAATAACAGGGTGATCAGCCAACAGGCACAAATTTAAATGCTTAGAAAGCATCACTGTACAAAGTCTCAACTTTCTGATTATGTGTTAAACCCATGACTTGAAAGAACTAGAAAAAAATAAAAAGAAAGAAGACTGATTTTGTTTTAAATTCCAAAGCACTAGCACTAATACACCCAAATGTGCTATAAACAGAATAATAGTATAACAAGCATATAATGTTCTGTTACTTACCACCCTGAATGGGTACATAGGTGACCCGGTAGCTGTCTACTTGGGTACGAGGCATAGTCCAGTGAACAGTAGCTGATGTGTCAGTCACATCAGAAAAGCGTATTCCCTTGGGTGTACCCAGGCCTTAAAGAGAGGAACAATACGAAACGGTTACAAAATGCGTTCCAACATTTGACATAAATCTGGGGGAAAACTGAGCTAAAAAGAAAGACTTTTCCCCAGAGACAAGTAAGATTTTAAGAGAAAGAAAATATGAAAGTTGATGAGAAAAATGGTTTGAACAACCACATTTATCCTGTGGGACAAACAGTCAAAAGTTAATGTTGAAGACGAGGACAAACAACTGTGCAACTAGAGTTAAAAAACACACATACAAACACTCTGGCCTTAAAGCTATTTCTCTATGCTGGACCTCAAAATCTTGCGTGACAGATGCAGGATGATTAATTTGCCCCTAGTATAGAGACACAATAGTGTGACGTGCCAACATCAGACTCAAGTGCTAACTGAAGCTTGCTGAAAAATTGCCAGAGACATGCACGCAATCAGGACAAATACACAAACAGTTGCCCTGTTCTGTAAATCACACATACAGAAACATAAAGATTGATGCGTGAATAAAGAAAAGACAACAGATGCAGCTGCTGTTGCTCATACGAATGTTTCCTGAGCTACTCTGAGAACATAGTGAGCAAACATATATTGTGTGATCAAGTGACCAAACTTTGTCAAATTTATTAGAAAGAGTAAAACAAAATTAAAAAATAAATAAATGGAGAAAGGAATGTTAGATAAATAGATCATGATCAGTGGCTCCTCGGACACCTTTTTTTAAAGATCCAAATACCTGTTCGAGCTACAGCCAAAATGGGCTGGAATTTCCGTCCTGCGATAGTCCCAAAGATCTCGATTTCATACTCCGTATCTTCAATAAGACCTGTGACCAGTGCTGTCCTTTTATCTCCAGATACACTGATGTGATGAGGTTGGCCTAATCCATTAGAATCAATGGCTTTGATAGAAAATGCATGAAAGATGTCTTCTGGGGCTGACCAGGCCAGTTTAAAGCTGTGTGGGGTGATGTCCGAGACCAACAGATGCTCCACTTCAGGTTCAGCCCCTGGTTGATAAAATAGAAAGTTGTTCTTTTTCTTTAAATTGTTTGGAAGAGGTTACATGAACAACTACGGCAAATCTTCTTGCCTCTTATGTGGTGTTTTGTTAAACCCATTTAAATTCCACTAAAATCAAACAATGCTGTCAAAATTCAGAAGACAATTCAGAAGAATGTTATTCATGCATGGAAATCCATTTTTTAAAAATCAATCGCCTTCTAACAATTATGACCACATTTATGACATGTAATGTAAAAATCACTGAGCCAGAAAATTCCAATCTATATATTTGTATTTGAATATGGAATGAAGTCTGCTTGTTAGTGGAAAAATGATTGACATTAATGTATTTTCTGTACTTTCCACCATTATCTGTTTCAACACTACAACTGTATCTTCATATAATGGCACGTTTTCAGCGGTCACGGCAGAACAATGACGTATTCATATTAACCATATCGAGTGAAATGCTTTTCTGTCTTGTCAGCTGAACATGCAAGAATGCCTCTGACATTCAATACCACAAGGACTTCTGAGGAACATCTCCAGCAGGGCAACTCTTGGGGTGAGAACATGTAAAACTAAAAAACCTATAGCCTCAGAGATTTATTGGCTGCATATGAAACATATTATCATTTTAACAATGGCCTTGGTTGTGCCAGAATGCAGTCCAGTATATTATTATGCTGTGATCGTCATTTTCTCTGGAGTAGTTCCACACATTTGACAAAAGTTTTTTTTGGACAATCTTGTGTGGTTGATTATAGCACTATTTAAAAGTAGTGATGTCCAAGTTAACTTGGTAACTTCTGAGTTCATTTAAACGTTAACACAATCAATGCCTTTTTGACATTTTCTTATTTATTCTAATGTCTAAAACCAGATATTTAGAAGTGCTGTCTTGAAGGCTAATTTTACATTAATCTGTCAACAACCTTAATGTAATAAGAAAGTGTGTGTAACAAACTTCTTCAGAAGTTATTGCAAAGTCAGTCTGTTTAATCTTCCTTGCATGACTAACATTAAGTCAACAGTTTTTTTAACACGCTATTAAGGAGAATAATATGATGTCGGAGTAGAGGCCATTAGACCAGTAGACTGATAATGGATGCTGAAACAGCAAAAGTCTCCACAAAAGCTAAGAGTGCTAAACTAAAGCACTGACAAAATGCTACTGATGTTGCCTGTACAGTAATTCAATACAGTTATTATCCTGAAGAATATCATCTATGATACAAAATGTAACTGAGCAAAAACAATGTAGTATTGATCAAAACAACATCTAATAGCCCCTTGTTGTCCTAAAATGAACTTTCAAAAGTACCACATTAATAAACAACACTTGATCAGAGTTTTTTTTCTCAAAGACTCTGGATGATGTGAAACAGAAAAGGCGTTTGTTGAATTAGCAAAAGTGTTGGAAATGAAAACCAGAGAGGACAAATTCATGTGGAGCTGTCCTTCTTCATTAGCACTGCTCACTTGTTTAAAAGTGTCAGCGAGGGATTCCGGCACTTTAAGAGTACAAACATGTGCTCTCCAAAGATCACTTTCATCTGACTGCTCTCTAAGTCTCTCTGGTTTGACAAAGAGGCATCTGTTTGTGGAGGTAAAAACAGGCGCCAGCTACCCTACAGAACCACTTTTAAGCTTAAGGGGATATCTGTGTTGGCACTGCTAAACGTAACAGTGAGGATAAGCACACTCTCTTTACATTAAATTGTACAAAATGGTCTGCACTTATTTTGGATTTGCTGAATATGGGACTGCTTTAGAATTTCAAAACTCATATTGCTCACAATAGAAGAACGTAAATTCGCTATAGATCATGTGACACACGAGAGGTTACCAGAAGTCCAGTAAGTTCTCCCGGTCCTCTGTGTATTTGTATGCAGACTCAAGAAAGCGCCACAACTGTGGCCCCTGCAGCCACTGGCTGATAAACGCCAAGAAAATGTGTGAAAGTGAGGATTAAGAATGAGAAGTAGCACAGGGTCAGAAAACTGGGCGCGCATACTGACGAGATTCTACACAAGCGGCAACAAAAACTCTTCAGGATCACTTCCATGGCAGTTCCCATCAGATCAGCCCTTCTCTCTATTGGCTGATGCTCTGAGAGGCAAAACTGTGGCATGCGCATAAAAAATTCATCACAGACTATATTACAACACTATAGCTGTTGTCTTGGAGACCCAAGCAAACAACTTATATTTTGTAGGTTCTTGCTATTGGTTAATTATGATTCTGTTACATGATCAAAAATATTTTGGTAATAAAGTGCTAGATGTTGGATTGGAAGTAGCCGGACCACAGAAACGTGTATATATATCCTAAGCATCAGTGTTTTTTTGGCTTAAAAATATGTTGCAATACATATTGCCTAGCAATAATAAAAATAATAGCAATAATCTAAATAATACAGACTGACTTGATAAATGCTGCAATTAAAATATAAAAGACTGGCATCATCATTTGGGCTGTTAACACACAAATGTGCAGATGGTGACAGACAGAGGTCATAAGCAGCACCTGCAGACTTTACTGGTGATTACAGGTGTGCAGGGAACCATTATGATGCATTGCAGGTGTGTCCTGATCGTCCATCTACTTCAACATGTAATTGTGCAGAAGAGAGGCGTGACGACTTCTAAGATCATGCGGCTGTCACTGACTTGAAATGAAGGTTTGGTTTGTCTGTGGTGCGATGTGAATTCAAGATATTCACCCCCAAAACGTGCATAAAATAATGTTACTTCATTGATAACACCTATTATGGCTAAAAGGAATGGTGGAAAATATAAGAAATACGTTTTACAGTAGTTTCACTTGTGGATGAAAGCAGATAAAGAGATGGATTATCCATGAATGCTACAAATAAAGAAGAACAAAAATAGTTTAAACTAAAAAGAAAAAACGGTGTTAGTATAAGTTGTGTGATGTTATAAAGAACTGTTTGTTACATGAGGTAAGATGATAGATGGTATTTTGCTGCTTGAGATATACAGCATTTGATCTAAAGCAGAGCAACAAAGAGAAGATGCCAAAAAACGACCCAATTGGTCTAAGACTTGGCAAGCAACGATACCTGTGATGGCTTCAGCAAAGACCGGTTCTACTAATTCTCCTTTGTACAGCCCATACAGAGCGACCCTGTAGAAAGTACTAGGGGAGAGGTCAGTAACAGCCAGACTGAACTCCTGGCCAGACACAGTGTTGTTCTGTCCATCTGACAGGCCATCTGGGTCAGACACTTCGACCAGAAAGCCGTCAAAATCTTTTCCTTCCACGTCCCATGACACACTGAAGCTGTCCCAAGACACATCAGAGATGGTGACGTTTCCCACCTGAGGCTTCTCCTCATCTGAATGACAAACAGATCAAAACATAATTAATTTGGCAGCAAATGGAACATTTATTTAGGAGAAGGGCATCATGGGTAATGGTGATCAAGAAAGCGAATGAAGAGTCGACTAATTTTCCTCGAGGCATTTTGTCTTCAAGATGAGGATCCTTTCTGTGGGTTGGAGTCTAATGTAATGACACCCTCTGAAGTGAAAAAAGACAATTAAATTCTAAATGAGACAATGAAAACTCAACGCTGCAGTATAAACAGATACATTTTAGTTTGCATTTCATAATGCTTAAAGCAAACTGTTGTAACTGTATTAGAAAAAACAATTTCACGTTGTGAGCAACAATAAAGCTCCTAATTTATTACGCTTAACAAACTCATCTCCATCTGTTCTGAACATCTGCCCTCACTGTATAGCTTTATAGCCTAGAGTAACAACTTTCAAAAAGTTGTAGAGACAAACAAACAAATTTGCAGTCGCTTCCCTTGCAGTTCATTAACAGCCAAGCAACTAACTCCACTTTGCTGAAACAGCCTTGGTATTAATGGCCCAGAGAAAAGCCATTAATTCTTGAAGGTTCTGCCTAGCCTGTCTAAGCAGTGGTACGCAGAACACTTCAAACATGCGAAGCAGCCATGCAGTCCAGTGCAACCTATAATTGAACATTATTGTGCATTGTCAGCATTCACAGGCAAAGAGGGGGCAGAAAGCTGGGAGATGCGCGATGGGCAACCATTATCCTCTCTATGCACATTCAAGTGGGCAGAAACGTGGCGTGCAAATAGGGCGAGAGACAATGAGAATGAAGTGAATGACCTTCCCAGGCATTAGGCCCGGTCAATGCAAAGCTGTCAAACAGCCAAACAACTCGTTCATCATCTCACATCACTCAAGGGAAATGAAATTTAGTTTATTTTGTTCGATGGATAAATGTATTTTGAGTTGAAAGCTCGAGGAATGCCTGAGGAGTGGCCTTCACGAGTGCTGATGGAAATTGGAGGAGAAAGAATCAAAAGAATGGCTTTATCACCGTGAGATCCTCAAGCCACAGACACCTCAAGGGCTTCTGGATAAAGCCTTTGTTGTTCTCATGCACAGTTCTTACACAGAGAACACTTTATGGTTTTTAGACATGCATGTTCTTCAAACCCTAACACAATGAAAGATGTTTGATGTTGTGTTGTATCAAATATCACACTTTTTGTTGTAGGTGCATGCCTGGAGGAACATTTATATTACTCAGAGGTTGCTCTTTTACAGCCAAGGAGATTAAATGAAGCTTTCAGTTGTACAATATTTTATGTAAGGGTCAACTGTGTCTCAGATGTTTCTTCTAAAATTAATATGGGAAATATATGGGATATGGGAACATCAGAGCAGACTTTAGATCTCCATTTGCTCTCCATTTAATCTCTTTGGCATCTAGGAGAAACAATTGAGACATTGAAGAGACTTTGAAGTAATTGTTTCTACTCTTGTGCCTCAAATGTTTCTCCTGAAATGATTATAGTCATTACAGTGTTCAGTAGATCTCCACCTCTCTGCATTACAAGCTAAAATTCTTGTAATCAGTCCAGAGAAGCATTGATGTTTAAGCAGTAGATAAACCCAGACTTAAAAGTCGCCCAGCCCTCCACCTCCCCGCTTCCATTACGAGTCTGAGGGAAGTGTATGCACATGTTTGTGTTCTGTGTCTAAGTTTGATAATGGCAGCTGAAATAAATTCATTGGGATTATAGTGCTGGTGATTTCAGAGACAACATATTAACAGGCAGCTCAGCATGTGTCCTATTTATCAGTCCGCCCCACAGTTCATTGTGGTCAAATCACACAAATCTGAGGAGGGGTGGGCTTACTCTGACAATTATCACATGAATTAGCTTTCCTTAAGTGTGTGTGTGATCTTGAGAAACACTATAGCTGTTGTCTTGGAGACCCAAGCAAACAGCTTTTTTGTGGGTTCTTGCTATTGGTGTATCATTCTGTTACATGATCAAAAACACTTTAGTAATAAAGCACTAGATGTTGGAAGTAGCCTCCAGACCACAGAAACTTTAAATATATCTTAATCATCTGTTTTTGGCTTCCACATGTTTATCTAAGAAATAAAATAAATCCTCATACTGTATATGGGGAATTAAAGATGAAGGCAGAAAACAGGCATATCCAATTTTTGCATCTGTTTCCAGTGAATGATGGCTCACTGACAATATGAGTACTGTAAGGAAGTTTTCTCCAGATAAAGAGCCAGAGAAATGCTTAAATTAATTTCAAAGAACAATGCCCACAGTATCAGCAAACCCCAAAAGAAATATTGACAGTTATGGGGGAAAATACTGAAGATAATAAATTCCTCGGTTTCTTCAGATCCTCAGTGGCCTGCTGAATAAATAGTGTTGCTTGAAAAGTACAGGATTAAAAACATATTGCATTAAAGCTGATTTCATAATCCAAAACCAATAGTGCTTTTATCACTGTACAAGCAAAAGAACGATGCATGTGAAGAATTCTGTAAGTATATAACTGACTATGTTCTGTAAATGTATAACATGTATACAGCCAGATCAATAATGTATACAAGACAATAACGTATACGGCCAGAATGATATAGAATCTAACAGCAGCACTAGATTCACCTGTGGATGCTGACAGGGTGGCTGGAGAACTCGTCATTCTTCCTCTCTCTGCAATCAGGGTGATGGTGTACAACATGCCTGGGCTGAGGTTCACGAGGGTGTAGGTATTGACATTGCCTGGCACCTCCACCTCAGCTCTCTCACCATCCGCTGACACAAACTCTAGCTTATAGCTATTGATCTTAGTGACTGGCCTTTTCCAAACCAGAGCCAGTGTGGTCTCGGTGGTCTCACTCACTTTAAGATCTTTTGGAGCATCAAGAACTGAGAAAACAGGGAAAATTAAAAACAGTACAGCAGGGCTTCAGAACAAATGTTATCTCCCATGCACTACGTCAAGTTTACTCACACTTTTGAATTTTATAAGAGAGGAAAACAATTAGTAAGTGACCATTTTATAAATTGTCTTTCTATCAGAGCCATACCAACCAGGGACATTCAGATTTGCAAGTAATCAATCAATATTGCTATTCAAAGAAACATTCCTTAAACATTTACATTTGCCCCATTTATTCTTGAACATGGTTACTTGCTCACCAGTCACTGCATTTGTCGTCGCAGGCAAACTCTCACGTTCTTCTTTAATTGCGGTGACCCCCATTCCATACTCCGTTCCGGGCCTAAGACCTACGAGAGAGCCCAAAAAATCCAATCATTTGACAAACCAAAACCATCAATCTCTCTTAACAGTTGTTTTTGGAACCTCTATGGTGGGCAATTGTTTTTGAACTCACCACAGTGTGGTTTTGATTTCAACTGCGCGCCGTATCAATTAATCTATTTCTGTGGCTGCATCAAAGAGCTTCTCCACAGGCCAGAAACAATATTTGCCATCATACAAGAGATTCTCAGATCCCCACGGATCCCATTCATAAGAGCCCTTAGCCCAAATACCACACTTTGCCCCTCTTAACGCCTGTATTGGCTCCTACAGAGGTCACTGTGCAGGAGTCCTCCAGCATGAAATTACGTCTAATGCAGAGGAAGCTCATTATCAATAAAATCACAGGCGTGGCGGCATTTACAGATAATAACTGTGTGAAAGACAACTAGTGAGGTGTGTGCATGTGAGAGAGCCAAAGAGAGCATTATAAGCCAAACATATCGTCTGCCTTATTTACAGGGAACAGGCCTCCCAAGCACAAAGAATAGAACCAGACAAAGAGTCTATTATTCGTTTTGAATATATTTTTCTGCCAGCCTTGATAATCCCTGCTTGGGGTAACACATGGTTGTAGAGAATAAGAGTTAGCGTCAAAGCTAAGCATACAATAGAGGTACTGCGGAATAGTGAATGGATCTACTTTCCCTTTTTGACTGGGTTTTTTGCATTCAAACAAGCACCAGTTTTAATTCATTTAAGGCATGGATGTAGACTCCCTTAGGCCATTTTTAACTCATAAAGGGCAGCATCCCATTCACTTTTAGTTACTTAAACATTTCACAACAAAAAAGGGGCTTTATTGGAAATAGGTGTATTGTGTTTAATATTTCAAAGCTGACTAAAAAAGGAAAGACTAAAGATTTGAATCTTTAAATGAGACAATTTAGGTTGTTTTTATACAGTGGATTTATCCACACAGTGAAATACAGTCATTTTATTTAAAAGCATCACTTCTAACATATCAAAACCTAATAATTACATTTCTAATTTCAAGAAAATACAAATGATTTGGACCAGTGAAGGGGTGGTTTTTAAGTAATAAAATAAAATTGGTTTACTGAAAATGACTCCGGTCTCTAGCGTGCACAGCAGCTGAGCCTCATTTTATTCCACTCCTCTTTTTCAGACATAGGTTTTAATCTCTGCAATTTGTTTGTAATTGATGTGGTCTGTAATCTCCAGAGAGAAATGATCATGTAATTCAACATGGGCTCTCACCACTGATTTTAGCCTGAGTGATGTCTTGTGGGCCACTGGGGAAGACCAGTTCTCCATGTTCCCCTCCAGATAGAGGGCCGTATTTGATGCGGTAATTGAGGACGTTGGCTCTGCTGTTTCTCCACTCTAGAGTAATGCTCTCATCTGTCTGTTCCACTGTCTTCAGGTGTTTAGGGGCATCCAGGTCTGAAACATATCAACATGTTTCCTGTACATGAGTGGTTTTACTTTAGGGCGAGACGAACATAATTGCTTAAGTGCAGGTCTAAGTGCACCAAAATCATTTAGAATTGCTGAAGCAGGTTGAAGTTTTACTTTGAAGAATCTTGATTATTGAGCTGGTGCTTCTCGTACCTGTTGTGAAGGTTTCATAGATAGGAAAGCTGGTCATCCCTCCCCTGCGGGCCATCAGAGACACTTCATACACTGTGTCAGGGTGCAGCTCACCCAGATGATACTGGGTATCTGTTGAGGAAAGCTCGACTGTGTTCCTGTCTGAGGAATCTTTGTTCGGGCCATAGGACAAGGAGATACCGTCCACCAGAGCTACAGGCTGAAGCCAGGTGATAAGAGCTGTAGTGTCCGTCACATCTCTCACATCCACCTGGCTGGGAGCGTCAATCACTGCAAATGAGAAGAGAGCAATGTGACAGCTGCAGAATGCAGAGGCATTCATGCAAACAATTAAGCTAAAAACAGATGCTTCCACACATGTAACAAGATGAGTTCCTATGCACTATATATGTACATATATATGTACATCCTATGCATACATATATATATCCTATGCATTATATATGTCTCTACGTATAACAATAACTAGGGCGAGGCATTAGTTAATTAAAAAATGCAAAACAATCCCTCTCTGATTTACATATATTACCAAAAATTGGGTGCATTGTTTGAACAAAAAAATGAATGGCATCTGCACCATCCCAAAATGGATAAATGGAGGGTTGAAAGAGGGTTTTTCTTCTCCAAATCTAAATGGATCTAAAAACTATATAAACAATTTCAAAGCTTTAGTTTCTAAAATGAAAAGGCTGTACATTATGAATTCAGTTGTAGGTAGGGTATTGAGAGATCACATTTACACACATTAAATGTTATACATGCAAATAATACATGTTCAATGCACTAGTGATCTCATGGGAGAAGAACTTCTCATGATGCTGACTGGTGCCTCTCACATATAGAGAATGGAGGAACTCACTTTAAACAATTAGTCCAACCACAGTGAAAATCCTATGTGGCACAAGTCAAACAAATGGAGAGTGCATGGAGCGTTAGAGACATGCTGGGAGTTTATTTTAAACATTTGTAAGCTGTGTTCTTGTCATAAGGGGAAACTTGAGTTGCTAGCACTGCACATTGTGATGAGCCAATGCTATAAAAGATTCAAAAAGATTATACTGATGAAAACGAAAAGGGGGTGTATTTGGGAAATGTCATAATGGTAATAGATTTTTCGACATATGGTTATATTTAAGATGACAAACCATTAACCATTTTTGAAGTATAAAATTGGGGGAAAAAATAGGAAAGGTTTATCCCACAACCATTTGGAAGGAAAACTTAATGAAAACCTAATGAAAAGAAACATTTTGTGGTTTTATTAAGTGCTTTTTGGAGCTACAGTCTAAGCTGAAATTCAGAAATGTGTACCACATAAAGGGTGATATGATTAAGATTTCTATTTTGTTTCATAATAATCACAAATGAGAAATTGGAAAGATAAAGTATTTCAAAAACTATTAGAAAGTTTTAGTTTATCCGGTGTATCAGCACACACTGCAAGCATATTGTAAGTTTTTACAGCAAAGTCTCATATCTCCTATTTCTTTTAACACATTTGTAAATGCTTTTACATTCATTAACA